>CAJPEV010000642.1:0-69881 GCA_905338385.1 Darwinula stevensoni | reverse complement strand
GCGGGCCCCCCCCCCCCCCCCCCCCCCCCCAGGAATGAGGGATGAAACCACGAGAGCCCAAATATTCGACACATTGGTTTACATTAAAACTAAATTCAAAGACCGGAAGTTGAGGAGAGAAAGTACATGGTGGACCAGAGAACTAAGATGATGAATGAGAAGGCTATACGCTATACGCCTCTCTTGCTTCTCACGTAGACATTTTGGTGCTGAGGCATCGTTACTCGACATTAAACCGGTGCATGAAGCTGATTATGACCTGGCAGTGCTTACCTTTTTGGGGAGTTTGGAGTCCGAGGGTTTCCATGTCCGACCGTGATAAGAACGAGATTGATTCCTTCGGAGTCTCACTGTTCCAAACGTACGCCACAATCGAGGTCCACGACAATGATCATCATTACCATCATCGACATCATTACGATCGTCATCGTCCACATGCTCATCAGACCTCTTTTCATCTTCGTCCTCCCAGATGCAATCGATGCTCTCGTATTCGTGCTCGTCCGTGGAATCATTGTCGTAATGGTGTTCGGGGAAGTAATATGTATCCAGGAAATCTAAGTTCTCTAGCACGTCACGGATTTGACGATCTTCCTCTCTCGTCAGTTCGTTGGGCAATCTCAAACTCAAGTCACCAACGATGTCAGGCATGGTCTTCCACCGTGAAAGATTGTCATGAGGGGGGGAATCGGGCACGGATTCCAGACTGAATCCAGAATCGGAGTCGGATCGAGCTAAAGACGTTCGGCCGCGGGCTTTTCCAGAACCTTCTTCCTCCTCCGCCAATGGCGTTAAGTTGGATGAGGAAACGAAGAGGCGAATTTTGTACATGTTCGTAAAAACACTGCATGATTCACTCACCGACACCCATTTCTCATGTATTATTCGGATTCATGAGCACGCAATCAGGCTTCCTCTTGCTCGGTCATGCACACAACACGCGCACGTTATCAAGATTACAATTTTCCACGCAGAAAACTAGGGAGTAGATCCACTCGGAGGGAATTCCACGATCATGAGTCTAGGTATGACGCATAGGAAAGAGAATCCACCTGAGGGAATGAAACACGTAGACTCGACTCTCATATCTGCAAGACTAGTCCTACGGCCATAAGCGGCGCATCGGCAAAGGCAAAAAGACGCACACAATAAGAGGGGCGAATGGAGACACAATAAGACACTTCCTGGGAGGACATGAATACCAGCAATCTCCATGCAATGAATGCCATCACTGAGTTCAGGAGATGAATCCTCTTCTGGGTTCCGGATGGGGAGGTGAATAAGCCTCGTTAAATACTCAATTGCTATCCCAGCCACTCAACGAAAGGATGAGAGACAGAGAACGGTACTGATTGTGACGCTTAACTGGATCCTTCTCCTACTTTAAAATCGACCCACATCCGCCTCTTATGATGAACAAAACGTCCTAAGTATTCATCCTTTCTTTCCAACGAAACAATCCTTCAATCGAACCAACTGTTTGTTTCTCGGCGTATTCGACACATACCCGGAAACTATCATGTATGCAGCATGCGACCGAACTGTCGTCGTCTTTTTCTTGGCCCCTCCCCTGATGGCATAGCACGAGATCCTTGAGCACGAGTTATACCCTAGCTAATTACAGGACACTGTAGCGGCTACGACTTCGAATCCTAATTACCGTAAAAGCGGAACTTCATTTCCGGGACTAGAAACCACGCCTCTTAAAGTACAGTGCGAAGGAGAGGAAAGGCCCGTGGGGACACGTCAGGGGCGACGAGCTACATCTAGGCTCGCTGCTGATATCACCGTATTACTCATGTCTCACCTATACACCACTGAGTTGGGACCACGCGGCAAGCACGACTACGGCTACGAGCACGGCGTTCACTTTTACTGTGTGTCTCTCTCTCTCTCTCTGTCTTCTCTATAGGGCGGAGTCTCTGGTAACAAAAAAAAAATAGAGAAGGAATCTTCTCTCTTTCTCTTTTACGCGTTAAGCGCACGCGAGCTCTTTCATTGCAATATGGAAACATTTCATATGTAAGAGAGCCCTTCAGAAAGTAGGTACACTTGGTTTTATTTTCAGGAGAATAGCTGGGGAGCAGTTTCACTGACAGGACTAGGGGAAAGTGCCATACTTCAGTCTCAAACACACAAACTTTCATGTTTATCACTACTAGTTATTTGATCGCAAAAAGACCTGTCGGCCACCGTACGTTGAATATCCCTCGTAATTTCACGTAATTCAGGTGTGAGGACGGAAGTCCGGGACTCCATTGAAGGCTCCGACTAAGACATCACGGCATCGGTCCCAACTACCACTACCTGCATTCTTACTAACGGCAATAACCCTCTCAACATAACCGCTTACGATCAGTTCCTGTCATACTGTTGCTGCAACGGATGAACTCGACCTTGTCGATAACGTCTTTACTAAGTATTGCGAATAAAATGGCATTTATACAATGATTATCGGCACGGTAATATGCACGAAAACAGACTGCATAATTTGGAATATAAACTCTCTCTTACATTTAAGCCCCAGAGCAACCATGCTGTTTAAGAATCTGGATCAGGTTACGAAATTATCTTCTTGTCATCAGGCCGTAGGAATCTTGATAGCGTGGCGGTGAAAGTCTTCGCATGCTAGCATGGAAATACACCAGTAAAAAAAATAAAATTTAAATAAAGCAGAAGCTGGAAAGGAACATTCCCTTCATCGCTCAGCTGAAACTCCTGCAAAAGTCACTTAATGTGTACTGAACCTAAGTGGAAGAGAACATTCTAGTAAATTCGCCGTCTTCTCACGAAATTTCAAGCACGAAACGAGCGAGAAGACAATGAAAATTTCCCATTGATCTTCAAATGAGACCTACATTTTAGGTCAGATGAGTTGGTCAACTTCAACTCTGAAGCGTTCAATCTATGTGAAAAAAATCTCTGGTTGTTTATGAGGAGTCTGATATGAGTTTACCGTGAAGCGCTGAAAGTGTTCTGTCTAAAGAAGACGCAATAAAATCCCATTGAGCTCTATTAACGGTCTCTGATACTCGTGCTGCCTGTTTCATTTAAAGATTCTACGCGGTTCAAAGGCTTTGTGCGAAGAATAGGATTAATTCATTACAGATGACACGAGACCGTTGAGCCTGTGGAAGAGTCCCAAGTATTGAATCATTAACCACACTCCAAGCCTTCAGACCGTTATAAATGTTGCATCATGCAACTGTAACAACTGCTTTTATGAGGTTTGACCGACTTCAACTTTAGGAGAGCCAATCACTAAAATAAATAGTTATAATAGACTCCAGTTCCTGAAAGTAAGTTCATAAATAGAACATAATTTCTTGCTTGAATTTCCGAAGAGTTCTAAAAGCTTCCTACTATAAAAATTCTATCAAACTATGTAATTTCGTAATAGAAAAGTTATACATATATCCTTACAGAATAAAAAAAAGATATTCAATAGAATCTTTCCAAAAAAAACTTGCTCTTTCAAAGTATTTCATGTATTTTCTGTATTTTAAGGGATTTCACAATCAAATAACAGCTGGTGAATTTTCATCTATCTTCTATTACAGCCAAAGGGATTCCGTAAATTCAAAGTCCAGTTCCCACCAAATGCAACGGCAATTGCCATTTTTAACATCCTTGGCACCAGAGATCTGTCTTCTCACCCTGTCGTCCTTCTTTCGTTCTTGCTCATCTTACTCATGCATAGCCGCATGACAAGAACGCTTAGAATTTGTCACTGTCATGTCCTACGTTGGAGGGAAAAAAAGAAACGCCAGATGCCTATAACGCGCATTTTCTGTTCTTCATACCTGGCCGGCGGTCTCCCTCAAACGGGTTTCGATTAGTGCGAAGTACACAAATTACTGAGCATGGTGAAGAAGTCAGAATTCCTGAGCTGAGTAAAATATAAATTTTTATATTGATATTCAAAGTGAGAGTATCTTCGCCTTGCAAAAACCTTGTTTCTAGAATAGCGTTAATCAATAGAAGGTCGGTAAACGCATGCATAAAACAAGAAAGACAACATGGGAAAACGTCTTTCAAGTATGGAAGAAAAAGGGGAAAACATGCAAATGTCATCGAGAATTCGTAACCGAAATTTACTTGCCGCTGCTTCACAGGTTACAGGGTTGACAGGGCAGTGTTTCGCATATTTAGTCAAATGCTACGTTTTAAATGAAAACACACGAAACACTTTCCGCACCTCCTCACCAGAAAGCGTGGCACGAAGTAGGCTAGAAGAAAAAAAAAAGCAGACGATGGCATGTCCTCACTAGTGTTCTTTATTTTTTTCTTTACTGTGTTCAGTTATGCGCTAGCGGGAGAGAAGTTTAAAAAATTACGAATGGGATCTGCGGAGGTATCCACACGTCCGGGATGAGAGGGGGAGGGGAGAGTCCGCCACAGGGTAATGAAAAAAAAGTTGAGAAATGCTGTTCCAGAATATATCACTCCAAAGTACTCTATCAAATCAGGGACGATTCTGAAAACTCCTGAAACCTTTTTTCCGGCTGAACGAAGGATTGCACGGGGTATAAATCCGTACAAGGAAGTAAACTGTGTCTAATGTCTCTCACTGATGAGCAAGTATTACGCAGCTTTGAAGATCACAAAGCTGTCTCTGGCTAGTGGAACAAAGGATCGAGAAGATGCGAGTATAATAATGTACCACTACTGCCACCCTGAGAACCTAGAGACCATTAACGGGGAAATTACTCGGTTGAGCATTACTTCTCCAAGAGAGAGCTAAAATCAAAGGAAGTAGGTAAGCCTCATAATGGCAAAAACAGACGGCGAATCAGAGAAAAACCGCAAAGAAATCAACAATTCTGGGAAACCGCAAAACGAGGATGGAACCACGTCTGGCAGATCAAAAGGAGAGCACGAACAGGTACAAGGAGAAACGATGAGGGAGCTCGGAGCAACCTCCACTTCTCTCAAGTGACAATGAGTGATAACGACGAGGATCGGCACATGGAGGACGAAAAAAGAGGAACTGAGGAGGGCTGGAGGGAGCCCCTCCGTTTCCATGGACCTCAGTCCTCCTCCTCACGCTTCGCTGACTAGGTTCCTCTCCGCACTACTAGCTTGGGTTTCGGGATTCTCACGCTACTCCTCTCGTCTCAATCCTCACCTGTATATGCATGAGAGACTCGCCACTACTACCCCGCACAGTCCACTAAAGGCATCAACGGCCCCGACTGAGACCGTCTCCTTTCTCGAAATTCCACCCTCTCATGCATGAGAAACACGAAACCGACTGCAGCCGTCAGAACAATAGAGCGTGGGATCGACAGGACATCCATGGGTGAAAAGCCTTCCTCTATAGTGTGTGTAGTAACATCTGATAAAATCTACATGTCCACAAACTCATAAAAAAAAGAAATTCCTCGAAAAGCAGGTCTTTTTGAACGAGCTCAGCAAATTTTCAGCTGGTAACAGAATTAGGAAATTCCGGGAACCAGGCTTCTCTCTCTTCCAACTAAGTTTCTACAAAGCGGCCGCCCTTTCAGCTACCCACGACCCAACCCGTAGAAGGCGGGGAATGTATTTTAGGTGTATTGCTTACACATAATAGAAGTCCAAGCCTACTTTCACAGTCTATTGTCGTGTCCACACTGCTACCGGAAGAAAATACTGGTCCCGACGATCATTAGAATATCCACCACATCCATCCTTCATCTACACGAAGATAGCGGATATCAAAATGGTCGCCGCATCTTATGCTGATAATGGGTGACATGTACCAGATCTGTTTAGCTTAAACTAATTTCTTCCCACAATGGTGTCGTTTGGGAATCGGTTTGACGGAGATAATCTTATTACCACATATGCCCATTACGTAGCCGGACCAGTTTAAAGTTAAACGAACCCGGTGTATGTCACCCAATGAGTCTCAAGCAGACGCTGACAATTACGTCGCTGAAAAATATGGCAATTCGCCATCCAACAAAATGTTATATGTAGATTCTTTCAGACAAGAATGCATTGTTCTCAAACGACAATTTGTTTCGTCCACAATGTTGCAAGTTGAGCGATCACTGACTTTCACGAACATGAAATTTATTATCATTGCAATAGTTCTTCCGATCTCATTACTATGATTATCAGTCGATGGTTTTGGCAATCGCAAGTTGCTAGTGTAGTGCTGAGGGGCGCAGTTAATGCTTGCACCCTCCCTAGACAACATAGAGGGAATGGCTGCCGCACTAGCAGCTCCAGTGGTCCACTGCACTTGTTCCGTTCCAGTTCATTCGTCCATATATACTTTAAGGTTTGACCTTATATGACCTCATTTCTGATCCATATGATCTGGCTCAAAAGTCGAGTCAGGTCCCAGTGCGGAGATAACTCCCATTTAAAAAATAATCTATACCCTACCAACAGTCTGAAAAATAATCTTGGAGACAAAAGCCAAACACACTCCCAACTCCCAGGCAACAATACTAGGCGAATCTAAAGCTTTTCCCATCCCTAGGAACGTTCATAACTTTGGAATGCTAGATCGGATTGATTCAAGGTTTAAACCACTCAAATGACAAGGAAATTCATTACCTACTGCAATGACTTTGTATTATTTTGTTAATCATCATATCCTCTTTATTGCGAAGTAAATTTACAATAATTTCGTTCTTTTTTTAAAAAATCCGATTTAAAAAAAGGACTAGCACAGAAATCGCTCGACAATTGAAGAAATTCAATGGTGAGCAGTCAGCTCAAAGTTGATTGTCCATATCAAATCGAATTTTGACAAGTTGAGAAGAGTTACATACTTTTCATCTATAGCCTGGTACTGATTGTCTCGTAGGATGCTCATGCTCTTTGATTAATTACGGTTGAAAAAGTAAATAATTAATTTTCAGATATATTTTAAATATTTATTGTGTAAAAAGTGTAAAATTATTATAGCTCACCAACTAGTGGCACTATCAACATTGGTGCCTTTAATAATTTCACCCAAGGTGACTTCATTTTTAGAAATATTTCCTTCAGTCTTGCCATGCAAAATCATGGGTGATTGAAGATACAGGTCATGACAGTACTCTAATTACCCCAATCTTTGGGGCAACTGGAATGGAGCCCAGAGCAATCAGAACATGGCTCTTTATACCAGCCAACATTATTCCCAGAATCTCCAAACAAAAGCTCAGAAAAATTGCAATGAATTCCAAAAGGACAAAGTTGAAAAATGGGTCAAGACTGCTCTATTTATAAAAGATGAGCCAAAAATATTTTTAGGTGACTGCTGTTCTCTAGATCTCCTTCTGTGCCACTTTAGAAAATACCAGCATGTCCTAAAAATTCTTAGATTTGCAAAACTTAAATATAATATATAAAATAAAAAGATTTTAAATAATCACATCCTTCTGCAATAGACAAGGGTTACCAAAGTGATAAAGACTCACAAAATATTGCTTTGCTACTCTTGTTCATAAACAACAAGACATCAGAATGGATTTAGTTCTCATTATACCACTTGAAAACTCATTGACATTTGTTGTATCAATTTTCTGAAACTGTACACTACCTCTGAAAAATGTGCAATGAGAAACTATGAAATGCCAGAGCTTACCTGAGGATACATAAACAAACTATATCAAAATGCCATTCACCTATGGTAAACATGGGTAGCAGTGTTTTGTGGTTGCTCTTGATCTGGGATATAATGAACACAGAATATTTTATAGATCACAATAACTAAAGGAGCCATCCTGAAGAATTTGAATTTACCCTTTCTTTTAATGACCCCAACATTCTGATTTTCCCAGAGTAAATGTAATAGGACTGAGAATGCACAAATTACAAGGAAATGAGACAAACCATTATCAAAATATCAGCAGTGACACTCTATGGATACAATTCATTTTTTACCTGCAAAACATGGATTCTCAGAGCAAAATGTTAGGTCCACATTCAATAGGTTTAAATACTTTTTTTGGCATGACACCAGAAAACCTAAATTTCCTATTCTAAAATATCAAAACAATAGAAGTTGAAATTTGATGTGGGGGAAAAGGAGTCATAAGGATGTGGTACTGGAAGATGTCAGGAGTCTTCTTTTACATTTCCTGCTTCACAGTGAGGAGTTTGCATCACTCCACTCTACATACAACAGAGCTGGAATGCAGGTTATGTTCTGGCCACAGTAGATCTAGAACTTCAACCATATTTCCACACTATTGGTGCATAGGATTTAAGTCGAAGAAAAAGAGAAGCGAGGGAAAAAATTGAGATGGGACTGCATTGTCAGTCAAACATATTCTCATTGACAAACTCAGCAAGATACTCTGATGTCCATGGGCACTCACTGCTATACTTATCAGCTGAATTCAACTTTTACATTGAGTCCAACAGGCTTCCATTTTACTACACAAAGTGCTGCACTAAAAAAGTGATCACAAGAAGTTTATTCTCAATTTTCATGTGAGAATCATGAAAAAATGCCAATAGAAACATAATTAGCATTTCAATATTGGCTCTGACTGAAAATTGTCAGAAAACTCAATTGAAAAGTCTCACAGAAGATATCTTCAAGAGGTTATCATGTAAAGGGAAGAATTTCATTCACATCATCCTGGGAGGCACAAAAACAATAAGGGATAGTAATCTGCCTTGCACCCTTCACCCTTGTTGGCTCCCTAGGCATGACAACATGAGGGAACCATGGCCTAGGTATATATATATATACAGGCCTCTCTAAACATTAAGTCAAGATTACCTAGCTACTTTTGTATCACATTCAAGAAGTTTTTGGAGCAACAAGGTTCAACAGCTTATCGTCACTGGCTCCTCTGCAAGCACAAGGCAGAGGGATGGATTAGACTGGTCTTGGACGAATCATTCTGTTGGTAGGCACGGTCGAATGACTGAAAGGGTAACCCCATGGGGGAAACGGATAACTTTAAGCCCCCAAGCTTACATACTGGTTGATTAGCCAATGGAAAGATTTCTCACCATGGATGTCTTGCGAAGTCTGGAGATTCGTATACTATCTCTTCGTCGCACTCGTCCTTGAAAAGCGGAGAAGCTTCTTACGAAATCCGGGATTTGAGATGTAACTAAAGACTTACACCGTCTATTTCTCAAAAATGCGCGCTTACCAGGCGCCATCTTAGATCCACCCGGGATACGAACGCTTGCGCCACCGTACCATTTTGCTGCCCATTGGGACCGCAATGCAGCTAGTGACACCTATATGGAGCTATAATAAGTTTTCGTTCTGCCATTTTATCTGAAGATGTCAGAAATAGTCGAGGTGATGCTCTATCAACCTGCAGGGGAGCATAGAACGACTGAGAAGTTCCGGGGCTGTGTGACATTCAGCAGCATTGTATCATCCGAGTGTAGAGTGAATTTGATTCCACATAGTCTTTCGCCTTGATTTCATTCAAAATCGAATGCATATGAATTATTTCCACTTATTCACCGTAAGGCGGGAAAAATATACAAGGCGAGGCAGAAAAAAGGTAACTGAAAATGTATTTATTATTTATGTTATATATTATGAACATCTACATGATCCAACGCATGGAAATGTGCCTTCAGAGAGGTGGTGAGCATTTTGAACAGGTAATTGTGCACCATGGTGAAAATGACTGAACTTGCAATGTGATTGTGATGCAGTGTGCAATATATAATATATATAATAATGTTCTGATTACTGATTTGCAGTTTCAGTTTCCTTTTTTTTGTCTTACCCTGTATTGCAGCAATGGAATAAGAAATCACCAATGTTTGTAAAGAATGACGATGACGCTTTACGGTCATGGGCGCCGACTTCTAACAAATATTGGGAGGGGGGCAAGTTTATAATGCTCTTGAAATAACATTGACGGAATTATTCCAGGATCCATTGGGGTAGCTCAGTATTATTATGGTATAGCAGAGTGACGAGGGGGGGGGGGTGCTGGGCATGGCCCTTCTACTCCATACCCTAACGGGCTGACAGGGATCTCCTCCAGTTGGAGCTCCAAGCAGAAAAATCATATTTTTCACTTCTTTCGTGAAGCAGCATTTTGTTTTCAATTTTCCTTTTGTTTTCAATTTGGCCATTCTTGGGTAGGGGGGGAGGCCGTCCCCCCTCAATGATATAGTTGGGGGGAGGGGGTGGCAAGTGCCCCTTTGCCTCTCTGGGTTCGGCGTCTACGGTTACGGTAACTAATTACAGTTTATGGTAATTTCAGTGCTAACAAGTTACTTTGCAGGGGTTAAGTAACGGAAGCAGTAACTAGTACATTTTCCAAGGAAAATGTCTATGGTATTATTGAAACGGGTTACTTTCTTGATAACTGACTCAACTTCAAATGATAATCAGGACTGCAACGTTCATCCTTGTCGTCACTGAAATTATTTTACAAAACTGAAAACCCAGTTAATGTTCGTTACACCCCAATCAACCAGTGCCGCTGTAGAGAGACGATTTAGGGTAAGCAGGAACACTTTCACCTGCAACAGAATTCATCACACCAGCGTTGAGAAACAGCTCTTTTGAAAGCGGACTCAACACATGAGAGTGTATCGCAAGCTCGTAATTCTCGGGAGAGCGTCAGCCGAAGCTTTTTCGTTTCCTCGGATGAAAATATGTAGCCATAATTCTTGGGAACACTCTCATAGAGAACTCGCATCGCATGAGCCTTCTATTGAGAGGATTCCTCACGCTGAGGGTTTTTTCAAGCTTCTACGAACACCACCGTGTGTAAACTCTCCGAGATGCAATCCAAAGTTATAATGGAAATTTCCGTGCCATTCACCAGAATACAGTTCGAATGAGGACCAGTTTCAAGTCGATAAACCTCGAAAAAAGTGAATTGGAAAGTAACTTTTACTTGTAACTAGTCACTATTGGTGAGAAGGAATTATACGTAGTACTAATAACTAATTTATTTAAGGAAGGAATACTGTGATTATAACTAGTTACTACACAACTCTCGACTATGACATCAAGGTATCAAGGTAGTTTAATGGTTTGTAGTTTAATGGTATCAAGAGCCGATAACACCCATTTGGATACCACATGTCGAGGTCGAGCGTTCCTTACTTTTACGGTAATCCTATTAAAGCTAAATATTTTTGTATTTTTGTGATTTTTTTTTAGCATATTCTAGTTGCTTACTGAAACATACGACATACATGACTATGACTAGTTATCATAGTTTCACACGTGACCAGCCCACCACTTGAGAGCACAACAGCTAAAACAACGCTTCCAGTCTATTTCAGAAGCATTAGATCTCAAAAGGTAGGTTGTCGAGACGGTAGTGGGTGAGTGTGATACTCTTTCCAGATTCCCTTTCCAAGCATTTTCTCTTCCGTTCTGAGTCCAAGAATGAATAAGTCATCTATATTTTTCGACAATACTAAATCTGAGACGTATTGGCCTGAGAAGATCTCTAGTCGCAAAGTCACTTTCCAGCTCCTGGAGTCGACTTTTGTCCCCCTAATCCAAATTTTAAAGAATCGAATCAGCGTGGAGTCGTTCCCATGAGGCGCATTTCCACGGTTCCTTTGGTTCCAACAGCATTAGTGATAGCGGTCGTGGAGATAAAAAAATTTCCCGAGTGTTTTGTCCTGAAATAAAAGGGAGACTCGTTATGCCGTTCCCACTCGGATTGCAGAAGCGTGACCAGGCTTGTCTCCATTGGCCCTGTCTGCTCTTGCGGCGTCACTGCGGGCACAAGCAGAACGACCCCAAAAGCGGGATGGTT
The DNA here is from genome assembly GCA_905338385.1 of Darwinula stevensoni. Classification (NCBI taxonomy): domain Eukaryota; kingdom Metazoa; phylum Arthropoda; class Ostracoda; order Podocopida; family Darwinulidae; genus Darwinula; species Darwinula stevensoni. Next base: position 58,182 of record CAJPEV010000642.1, on the reverse strand, counting down.
AAGGAGGAACGATACAAGATGGCTACCGGCAGTACACGGGATTGTATTCTCTGGAGTTCATTCTAGAGAATGGATACTCAAGACATGGTTCGTTAGAGGTCCCTGGGTGGCCCGCCAACGGTCTGAGTTATCCGAAAACCAGCCTAAGCATCCCTTCTAGCCCCTCATAAAGATACTCGTATATGGCCTGCGCAGTGCCATATTATGTCCATTGAGGATGTGGACCTCGAGCCTGATGAAGTTGAGTCGTTCTGGTCTAGAGCCTCCCAGGAAATGACCTTGGCTCGTGCTTCCGTTCTTCTCAACCTTGGAGAACTGGGGAAGGTCACGTTTAAGGTATTATTTTGTGGTTGGACACAGAATGTGCTCATGAATAGCACTGGTTCCGCGGATAATTGGTTCTGAGCCGATGCGAACATGATCGGTTTCGTTCACACATCTGACAAATGGAGCTACAAGCAGCTCACTTCCAGCTCACGGAGTTGTATCATGGCATCTTGGCTGTTAAAACATCGTAGCTGACGACGAAAGTATGAACTTTTTGGTTTTCTATGTCATATATGGAAAGAAGAAAGTCAAATGCTACAAGGAAAATCTAATGCGTCGCTGTGCTGGATATCAGAATGTAAAGTAAAGCATGTTAGACTAAGGGAAAGTGAAATGCAACAGTCGTGTATCACGCCCGTGTCAGACAACAAACTTCGCGTTGAAGTTCCATTTTGCACAGCTCCATTGCAAATGCATTGATCCAAACGCATGTATACATTTAGATATTACGTCAATATTGCAGTTAATCTTATCGGCAAGCTTAGATGTCAGATCACTAACCTTGTAAGAATGAAAAATATCGATCGGAAGTATAGGTTTTTCCAGGCCAGATGACGATGTATGAGAGTCAAGTGCGACTCGGGAATCCAAATTCGACACTGCCTTGCATGACAGTTAAAAGTTACATGAGGAAAATCAGATGAGACGGCCTGTCGGATGCTGGACTCTCAAGATATGCATATCTGGCATGAGGAAAGTCAAATCCTGACAGCCCAATGTCATGAAAGCTATGGCTTAGCTGCTTACATCATAACGTCACTCTGTTCCAGACACGTAGAGATGTATGATTGTGCGTGCAGGAACCATCGATTACATTTTCAAGAGGTGATGAAGCGACGTAATGACGAAGGGATGGTGGCTTCACGTCCCAATTCTGAAAGAATGGACAGGCGATGCTAGTGAAGATCCATCCCGAACTCAGTCACTTGATCGCGATTGAAAATCCGCTCTAAATTATCCGCTAGCAATTATTTCACCCTTTCTTTTCTGTAATTCCCGAAGCAATCTAATATTCTAAAATATTTAAATTTCCATTCTGCACTTAACTTCCTCATGTCCGCATTTTATGTGGAAGATCTACTTGTTGCACTTTTCAAGGGGAGCTAATTGGAATCTGGCCTCCCATCTCCAATGGTTGGTGGTTACGTATTCCTAGGAATATGACGTATCGATAGTTACAAAATAATGTTAATTGCAATGGGAAAACCAGAAACAAATTTATCTGGACGTTGCGAAAGCGGAACTAGAAAGCATTCCCTTGGCACGAGTATAGATATATCTCGTATGCCTGTCGCACTTGACTTTCCCAATGTTTAACATGCTTTTCTTCCGATAAATCCGACATCCAGCACGGCAACGCATTTCACTTTCTTATTTCCATATTTGAGAAGTAGATCTATTTTATCTCAATCAAATAGGCTTAGATATTCGCATATTCCAAGCTTGATAGGTCCTTCATTTATTTGATCCATCCAAATTTGATGTATGGGGCCTCTCACAATCTTAAATCCTTCATCTTTACAATGCACCATTTCCTATCAATGGAATTCAATGGAGAAATGAGAGAGCTCAACACGAATCCAGGCTCTTCAGAAGTTGTTTTGCCACAGAATCCTCCATCCAGTCATGTGAGCACCTTGTATTGTCTGATTATGTGACGTCGTTGAAGTTTTCCTTGTCATAACCAAAAAATTGTCCTGAGCTTCGGAGAGCCTAAGGTCAATAAAACTGGGCAAAATTAACAATATGAATTTGAATACCGTAAACAAAATTCAGGAAAATTCCGAATAAAGCATAGGCTATTAATTTGTCATGTAAAGTGTGGAAAAGGAAATTGCGACGTAATAGCAGGAAATGTTTCCCACTTTCTCATACGGTCATGCTATTCCGAGAAAACCTTTTATCGTTCAGTGAGAGAAAAATAAATAAAGGAACCTTTCTCTTATTGCCCAGCCAATTTGTATTTTTCTTACTCTCGGATTTTCTTTTCTGTTCATAGCCAGACCCATTTGTTCCCTTAGAGAGGATAATTTTTCGCCTCTTCGCATGAGACGTTAATGTGTTCCGTCTCATTCTGGGAGTCCTTCCTTGCAGTCATAACTATTTCACACCCTTTTATCCTCTCTCAGGAAAATTCCTCCAGCCGGCAGTTCGGCGCAATATTTATATATGATTAAAGTACATATTTATTCAAGATCAATGTCCACTTCCATCGATTTCTCTCTTTACCGTACTATGTACTTTATTCATGGACTTTTGCATAAATTGTTAACACTTTCCGTGTGAGTTGCTGGCACTCTAAAAATAGGATTCTCTGGTCGAGACCATCGCTTCATTGCCATTGTTTCCCAGTGTAGAGAAGCAATCGCATTGTTCATTTTCCACGTATACGACAGGGCAATTAAATTGAAACGATTTTTGCTTTTGGAATTAAATCTCTGATTCCGTTACATCAGGAAATCATACGTGTTGGAATTTCGGGGTTCAGATTCATCTACGGTTTCGGCTACGAACTCAAGGTCTTTCTAGGTTATTTCCACAAAATATAAATTTGGAAAGTTCAGTAATTATCAAGCAGATATTTGTATTACGTTGAATTTTTCGAAAATGCCATTTACTTCTCATGCAAAAAATGCAGTTTTTCCATAATTGAGCATTCGGAACTCTCTCAGAACCATTGGAATCAAGTATCTCCATCTTCCGTCAAGCAGCTGAAATAACTAACTTTTTTTACAAATAGTAATTGTAGATGCTGCACATGCTTAATTAAGGACCTGCTCGATGCCTGGGATTTGCGACTCTCTTGCTCGGCATAACTCTCTCTCGAACAGTGCAAACTATCATAATTTTTGCAAGTCACTGTCTGCGCTTGTTTCAGCGTTCCATGCCAAAATTCTTCTTATAAAAAGGACTTCTTTCAAAAGTTAAAAAGGATCTAGGCCATATTGAACTCGTGTTAGTGTTGAGTGAAGGAGTGTGGGCCCACATCACAGTGGGCTGCCCATGTACAAGGTCTTGCATAACCTTTTGTTAGGGGGGTACAACCTTAAGTACAAATAGAACAATTGACTGTTATATATCAATTTAAACATTTATTCAACCTGAATGCAGTAATGCATCAGATTTTGTGTGACCGCCATTGGCTTCACGTACAACCCTCACATATTGAGGGTATAATTTCAACAAATTTTCTAAAATTTATGTTTCAATTTCCATTTCATGAATAACATTTAGGAAGTTTTGGGTTTTGCTTCATAATTTCGGTCAGAACCAAGCTCACTAATCATCATACTCTATTTTTTTCCTTAAAGCCTTCATCCCTTTCTTTGATACGGTATCGTCGTCTGATTAGCTTTCCATACCACTTTGAAATTATTTTTGCAACTCGATCGCAGCTTTTTTTCTTTGTCTTTTCCCACTGTTCTCCATCACAATGTTTTTGCTCACTTTAGACAATTTTTTCCGGCCTGCCGTCATCAAATTTCGTAAAATAAGATTCGTATCCTTTGTTCCAGTTGTCAGTGTCAATCTCTCACTGCGATTCAACGGTGAGATATTCACTTTCAATTGATAAACGTTGCGCCTGCTTTCCTTGCTTCTCGATAGGCGTATGCTCGAATGCGGTCTATCACACGTTGCCTTCCGTCATCGCCAACCACCCCAGCGATTATGATCTTCAATGACAAATATAAATATTTATTAATAATAAACTTAATTAATTATTAATAATAAATATGAAATGAGAATAAAAATAGCTTTTAAAATATGTATAACACTCATAGTTTTTATACTCTATAATTGCTGTACCCCCTTGCAAGACCTCGTACACTCTTAGAAAAGAAGAGCAATTTCCCTTAAATGGAGCGAAGCTGGAGTTAGGGATTTTACTCCCTAAAAACGAGAGAGAACAATCGATAACTACTCCCATATCCGAGAAGAATCCATAACTTTTATGAGCGTGAAACGGAGGGAGAGTATTTTTCAAATTTGTAGAAAAAGTTAGTGATTATTCTCAGGAAAGAGAGATGCGCGATATTACTTCCTCTTTTTGGGGAGTAAAATCGTTAACTCCAGTTTCGCTCCCTTTCAGAGTAATCGCTCACTCTTTTCTAAATGTAGGCCCCACATCGGCGCTTATGTGACAGCTATAATTTGTCTTATCTCTGGACAAGCTATATCAGTTATTCGAACAAACAAGGTTCCCACAAAAGAAGTGAGATGGCGCCAATTTCGCCACGATTTCAGTGGTATCAGATGATTATTCACAATAAGTTTCCAGTAATTTTCATGTGATACCCTGATCATTTCTCACTGACAAAGCAGGCGAATTCTTCAAACACTTGTTTACAAAATGTAAGCACACTAGAGAGACTCCTGGGACCTATTACACAGAAGTTTTCCAAGTTACAAAGTTACAAGTAGTTGCAAGGTTGATTGCGTAAAGTGTCAGCGGGACCCGTTAGAAGAGTTGGAAAAGGAGACACGATCCTTGCGACTACTTGTAACTTGTAGCTTGTAACTCGTAAATCTTCCGTGGAATAGGCCCCTGGTAGTGGGGGAGGGGGTATGGTTCAACACGGGGCCTGATCCTTCGGGATGAGGATGATTCCAGCACTCCGGATCACCCTCATCCTGTCACATTGAGGTTCTATCTGGCACCCTTTTAAAGGATGTAGTTCCGGGAGCGATGAAAGAGATAATCCAAGTGGTCTTACATTCCAAGCACCTCCAGAGCGGAAAAAGACCCAAATGAGGGATGGATGGGGTCTCAATGGAGTTTCAAAGCCTGCGTGGAAAGTGACTGCCTCAGATGGAGACAATCAAGGGAGGTAGTATTCTCAGTCGGACTGAGAGAGGCTCGGTGGTAAGGTTCCCAGATGGTCATCAAACACTCATGTACAAATGAAGTTTAATCCAGGCCTCTTCTATGCACCTAAGCACTAAGAGATGCCGCAAGACAGAATTATTTAATGTTGACCCAATGTGGGCTTCCAAAGTGGGCGGTTGATGTTGGCCCAACGTGACGGGACAGACCTACGAAGGACTAACGTTGGTTCCCAACGAGGGGGACCACATCGCATGTGTGAAATTCCAACAGAGGCCTGACGTTATCCGATTGTGAGTGCTTTGCCTGGGGGAATAATTGATGATATTTTGAAGCAAGAAGCTAACTCATAGCCTCAGACATGAAGGTAGGCCATTCATCTGCCTAATTTGACGGGACCCAGTGCATGCTCTGAATCCTTTCTGCATCATCCCGCCTTTTATTCAGGAATCCAGGATCGTAGGCGGATAAATAGGCCTGCTGCCTCGCTACGTTGAATCCGCAGTCGGGTACATGGAGAATCACCAAATTAACTTGATAAAAGAGAAGATTCACGGCTCCTAATTTAAATGCCAAGGCAATTTAACGTTATTTTGGATATTTCTCACACGACTTTGCTCAACCCATGCCTCTTCATTTTTTCTCATTTCCTTTGTTTCCTTTCTGCTTGTACCTTCGTTTCTTTGTCTAGAACCTCGTGAACCTTCCCTGTACCAGCGAGTCGCATCAGTCGTAGCTGTGATGAAAGAGGGAAACAAGGTTCTCAGTAGAAGCCATTTCCATCAACGAACGCCCTTGACATTGGAAGAGGTTTCGGGTCTCCTGTGAAAAAATTCCACTGTCTGGTCTGTCACAATTCTCACTTCCATGGGCTGACTGGAAATACTGCGTCTTTTCCCATTCGACGATGTTGACAATGGTGATGAAACGAAGAGCCATATGCGAGATGAGAGCATGATGACATGGGGGATAATTACGTAAGAAATACCGATATGCAAATAGAGGGGGAGGTAGTCGCCAGCGCTTAGGAAGAGAGGGAGAGGATCTATTTTCATCCGGTTCATCTCTCTCTCTCTCTCCATCCGGGGCGTATGGGGTCTTCAGCTCTGTTCTACATTCCCTATCCAAACACCGGCCCTGTCTCGTTTCACCCTGTTGCATGGCGTGCCTGAAGGTTCCGCGTAGCTGTATTGCTCTGCCTCGAAGTGAAAGCGTCCTTCTGAGTATCCTGGCTGTGCGCTTGCCAGTCAAAGCTGAAGCCTTCGATAATCTGGTACAGGCTTGAAATGATGGAGGTTTTCCAATGGAGTCCCCCCCCCCCCCTCCACTCAAAACAATCGAATGTTTACGAATCGCAATTTCTTCCCACTGTACTACTGAAAATATTTAAGTGAAGAAAGGCGGAGGTGGTGTGGGGGTGGAAAGGTGATTTACTCCTACGCACAAACTTTTCATTTCCCAGGGAGACTGGTTCTTGGAAGTTGCACCAGTAGGTCTGATGTCAAAATCTCGAGTGCTTTTCGAGCAATTTCTCGGTATCTCCAGAAGATATATCGCAATATTCAACGAGGAAAAAGGGTCCTCTCCAATTTCGTATTTTACACTTCGGTAGATTACAATGTTTCATTTGGTTTCTGATTTTGAGAGGGATCGTGTCGTGGAATGATTAGCACGATTGATAAATCGACACCATCCAAGCTGACAGCAATGAGCTCAGGTGGAAGGAAAAAAGTGGGATTTAGCCAATCTTCTCAAAGTTTTCCCTTTCATTCTCCCTTCCCGTTCCAGGATCCTTTTGATCCATTGAGCCCATGCATTTGTTGCAGTCTCAACTGTTCATCTGCCAGCTTGGATGTACGGCTATACTACGCATCAGAATAGAACCCATCAGAACCCTTCAATCTCACGATCTTCAGATCGCATCACCGGACAGAAAATTGCTCGAGTTCACTTTTGTGAACGAAATGTCCAAAGTCATTTGGAGAGAAATTGAGAAAAATGGATCTGTCCAATTCACCGTGAATTGGACATCCAATCCCCCGTGATGACCTAAAGAGTCTTCATCGATCACACTTGAGCTTGGAATGGCGATTTTTTTCTCCCCCGTCTCCCTTTTTCTCCCTCCTTCCCATTCCCGTATCCCGTCGTCAAAGCATGACATGGAAGAAATTCGATGCCATGTATGCAGGCTCATGGTCCTTCTAGCCGAACCAGCCAGTTGAGGGTTTGCCAAACGCGAGAGGCTCCTCTGCAACCAGGCCCTTCCTTTTCCTACATCTCCCTGCATCTGTTTTCCATTAGGCGGAGGAGGGGAAGAACGAAGAAGAAAAAGAGTCAGACGAGGAAGAGAGGGAACCATGAAGAGACCGGGACCCACCGTGATTTCCCCCCTCGTTGGTCTTTCCCTCGTCCTGGCCGTGGCCGTTCTCACGGCAGGGCAAGGGACCGAGGAAGAGGACCGCTGTGGACGATGCGACCAAAGTGACTGTCCCGTGGCTACCAACTGCTCCTCTGGCTTCGTCCTCGACCAGTGCTCGTGCTGCTTCATCTGTGGTCGAGGTGAAGGCGAGAAATGCGACCATCCCTCCCTTGGCACTGGCTATCGATACGGAGCATGTGGCGAGAACCTGGACTGCGTCCTCAGAACGGACCTCAGAGAACAGGTCTGTTCGTTGTCTTCCTACAGTACTTTCATAACTTGCTTAGTCTCTCACCTCGACTACAGTCATTTCACCAGAGCCTCCAAGTTTCTTTGGAGCAAAGCTGAACTGAAGCTCTCATTACAGAACGTCCACCTGCCAGGTGGATTTGGAGCTTGATAGATGTCCCTTTAGACGTATTTCCACCTGTTGGAACGATGTCCACCTGGTTAAAAATTCACCCAGGAGGAACATCCACCTGGCTTGAGAAACACATTTGCGAGTAACTAGGTGGATTTTCACCAGGTGGAACATCCACCTGGTTCCAAATCCACCGCCTATCCACCTGGTCATTCAGCCAGGTGGATGCAGGTGGACGTTTTGTAAAGGTCCGTTACTGCTTTTTTAAAATTATTTTAAAGTCGCTGAGTGAAGTGCCAAGATTTTCCTTTCGACAACCCGTCCAGCATTGACGGATTGGCTAGGAAGGGAAAGCAAGCAGCTTATATTAGCTAGAATTGTTCGTTGAGTCATTCCTTCGTCACGATCAACTGACGTGATAAGGGGGAGATAAAAATGCCTCTTCGATGTTCAAGGGTAGCACTTTGAACGACACATACAAAGGAGAAGACGTATGCAATCTTTTCTGGTTGAGCATGCAATCCTTCGATCAATGCCTGCAACAAGCCTCATAGATACTCGATGACTTCAAGAGGCAATGATGTGAAGGTGACCGCCTGTTCCGGATTTTCAGGGGCACTCCCATCTGATTTCTACAGTAGGGTACCCCGGGGATCACGGAGAAGTGGACACCCTCCTTAGTGGTGAGATTGCATTGTTACGGGTATCTCTCGATGCAGGAATCGCTCATTCCACAATGCGCGTTGAAGGGGTTCAAGCTCTCTTTCTCCCCCCGTCCTCTCAGCTACTCCAGCAAAATCTTTCCTTTCTTTAATCGAGGAGGATCGCGATATCAGGGCATAGATTAATTTCTCCCGTCATACGGGGTTTCGCTGGATTGTGAATCGCCTAAGCTGTCTTGTTTAAGTATGACTTGATGAGAGGTCATTATCATGCAAGCGAGACGCGGATATTTAGCCAAGGTTGCTTGAAGTGGCATAGTGCATATATGAACACGTCTTCGTTCTCGGGTGGCAGAGAGTGACAACCAATTCCGCGAAAAGGCGGCTGTCAATAAATGGGTGCGTCCGCAATGCAAGGGCCCGAAGGTGTGGCACATCGTAAAATGCGTTCGTCAGTTCAACCAGCCACCACCAGCCAAGATAGGAATGGCTTAAGAAGAGGGGACGGGGGGGAGGGGGGTATAGGTTGGCGAAAGTGACGTCATAAATCCAGCTTGATCGAATCTCCAGCATACTCAATGTACCGGCGGAAATCCGCAGCGTAGTCTGCAATGCCTGGGCGAGGGGTGAGGACAGTAGTAAAAGCGGATAGAAACTATCCCTGCACAGCAGCTGCGAACAATCTATTCCGGGCAGCGTGATGTAAAATGCAGCACTTCTTGACACATGCTACTCAGCTACAGGAAAGAGCTGGTTATAGATCCGTCTAGCTATCCTTTCTTTCACGGACCTTGGACTGTCACATGCTCGGATTCGTATTCAATATTTCTGGTCCCAGGAATAGAGGAGAGTTTTCAAGACAAGTACCCTGAGGTACTTCAATTTCTATCTTGCTCATCTCCGGTCTTGAGAGACACTATCGTTCTCGTGATAAGGGTTGACAGAAAATAAGGCCACCCTCCTGAGGTCACGAACCCAAACATTTTGCGTCTTCCCATGCCCCTTTGATAGACTTAAAGAGCAGATATCTTCAATTCCCTTCCCTTCCTTGTGGTTGTGCCTTGGTCTCTGGCCGGCTGCAGGGCATCCACTTCCTTAAAGTACTGGATCAAAACCGATGCAGAAAACCAGAGAATAAGCCTTTTTGCGGAAGCAGCCTTATGAATTTAAATTAAAATTGTTACGCGAACAATCTTTTCTTTTTCTAGACATGCGTTTTTATTAATGAAACGATGAAGTGCCTCATATTTTGCATGATGAGGGGGCCAGACCTGTATTGGACTCAAAGATGGTAAAAGCTTTGAGCCCCCAAACTTTATATTCAATTTGGAAAGTTTGACGGAGGGAAAATAGCATAGGAAGTAGGTTTGGCGTCTCCAACAGCCAGCAATGGACTCAAAGGTTGTCTGATCGTATAAATGCAATTTACGAATGTTTACACTCTCGTAATATCGTGGAGTCTTTAAATTCAGGAACTCATCTGAAACGCAAAAAAGGGACTAGTTTCAGAATGAATATATGCATGGTAAGTTTTATATCGAATTCTTGGACAATCATCGTGATCCCACTAATAGCGATAATGGTTAATTTCCCTCTTCTGGAAAGATTTGCAAGGGACTTACCGAGATGGAAGCGAGGCACATGCTCTCTCACACTCTGCAGAGGGCAAGAGTCAGGCGGCCTCATTTTTCTTCCTTCCTCACGCAGTCATATCATATCCGCTCCCGAACGGATTCTAGAAAGTCATCCGGTCCTTCGACCCTTGGGGTAGGAGGAGCTTGCTTCAGCCGATTTCACTTGCAACTTCAGTGTGATGGTCGGCGAGTAGAATGGGTTCATGGGCCGAACTTTCGAAGTGGGGTTCTAGCAGCTGCAAGGTATAAATGACATATGAAGCCAACCCCATGATGTCAACTGTGAGGAAGTTTTGTATTGTTTCCTTCATTATAAGCGTAAAAAATAATCCACTATATGCCTACTCAAAGGTAAGCCGATGGATTGAATTCCCATTACCCGCAACACATTTAGGGAGGATTCACCTGGCTCTTATAGCATAAGCCAATCGAAAGCAGACCTTTCAACTCGAGGAAGATTTCACAGATCTTCATGAGGAGGCTTAGAATATGGTCATTTCATTATAAGTATGGTGGCATATTCGGGATAGGGTTTATAACAATCCTGTATGGGAAGAAGCTGAATGAGATTTGTAGAGAAAAGAGAACCATTGAAACGGTGGATGAATCCTTTTTGGGATTCTTGATGAAAGGTCAAAAGATACTTTTTTTTGCTCAACACTTTTGCATGGTCCTCTTCATTTCCACTGAGGAAGGAAAGGAAGAGTAATGAGCTGGCCATGTATGTGGGGGGGGGGGGTGTTGTTAGTCCCTACCAGCACTTCGTTACAGCATCCCTAATTTACATAAATCTCGTACCTTACCGTCATTTTCTTCCCAGTGGGAAGAAGGTCCTTTTTTGTCATGCATCTCGCAATATCCCCTTTCTATACTGCCACTGAATGGTATCCTTCGTGGATAATTGAAATGTGAGCCTGCTTATGAGTTACAGTTCCTCCTCCCGTTTCCGTTGATTGCTGCAATGGAACAGAGATGGAAATCCGATTCGGAAGATATTGGACGTCGAGATTGATGGTGCAACGTAGGCGATAAGTTCCAGGAATTTTCGAATAACTATTCTTTGCTAAATGAAGGTAACGAGGCTGGGAGCCATCGTGTACCCCTCATGATGATCCTGCCTATCGTTTAGGTTGGGGCTGTACGATCCTCGGAAAAATTGGGTGATTCCGCGATATCGACCTCGCTCTTTTCCCGGGGATTGGGAGCGGGAGGGGCGAGACAAAATGAGAAGACACTCACACCTTCATGCTCCCTCCCCTCCTCTTCCCACCCGAGCCAAGCTACAGTCGAGGGGGCAGACGGGGAGGGAATGGGGGAGAGGGGGCGGGTGTTCGCGACCCAGACACGTCCGATCTCGAGATCCATACTTGATAACTTCGGTTACTATCGGTACCAGTACTACGATGATTAAGCTTCGATTCCAGAACCGAAACTCGTAAATACCTGTACAGCGGCTTTAAGGTTCTACCGAAATCCCGCACAACCCATGTCAGTGGTTCTCAACCTTTTTCGCGCCGCGACTCACCAAGCTTCAGTCTCAAATTTGCGACCAGCAAGTTCAGGGAGGCTATAAATAAAGGAGGCATGTGGTTCGAAAACAAATAAATCTGTGAATAAACACGAGCATGCGCTCATGAGGTAGTACAGAACCATGAGTTTAAGAAAGACTTTCAACGTTTAAAAAATGCAACCTTCACCGCTTTTTCCCGACAGCATCGAAAAATCATTGGGAAAGCTACAGCCCATAACATGAAAGCGTTCGTTGGAGATTGATAGCGGTGAACAGGCAAAAAGGATTTTTCATGTGTTCATACCTGGAATTCCAATGCCCCTCTCCTTAAAGTGTTTAGTCCCGACTCCTCATGTCAACCACCGTCAATCTGGTATTTCTGCGACGTGGATCGGTCGGATACCACAAGCGGAATTCTCACGCTGGACACGATCCTCGAACGTGCATGGAGCCGACATTCTCCTCGTCTGGTATACGTACTCCGTGGCTCTGAATCGGATAGGAACTGATGGGACAGACGTCTCCGACAAGCCCACGCAGTCGGTCCCTCTCCGTCTCGAGATGGGATCGATACGGTTTCAGCTCTGATTCCTACTTGGTCTTGAGGTCCACTCGGTACTTATTGTAAATCAAGCAAAGAGATTCGCCAAGATGTGGAGCTGTTCTCGAAGATTGGAATGCCTGACATTGAGGTTCATGCACGTCAAGTTAGGATTGGATGAAGAAATGTTGAAATGAATGAAATTCTGACTCTGATATGCACCTTTGTGAGGAGTAGCTTATGGATGGTTTATATGCAATTTTCGGCCTTTCTTAATAGAATAATGTCGGCGAAATTATTAGTGAAATTTGATGGCTGTTTCGGGAAATTTAAATGAGCTTTCGTTCACGCGGATTGCATCCCATTTCCCCAAGGCATCTAATTTCGGAGTGAAAATGTCATTTCCTGGGTTTTGAAGGAAACTCCCTCTCCAATCCTATCCATTTCTCTCCTAAGAGAAATGGAATGTGGAATGCGACGGCTGAATTCCGAAGACCGTCTGTGGAATCTCAAGTTCGTCGACGGGCAAGTTTTCCTTGAAGTCTTGGAGGGCAGCCATGAAGTTGCAGATATTGCGGGTAGGAATAGAGGGCTTCAGTTTCGGCATCTTCCGCTATAAAAAGGAATGTATGAGCAAATTTCAAGCCTTTCCCTTCGGCTTTTATGGACCATTCTTTTGATTTCAGCTTTTTAAGCGGTTCTGAAGGGCACCAGGAGGTGCTTAATATTCCATCTCCAATCCAACCTACAGCTATAAAAAAAAAACTTAACTGAAGCTCTCTAATGCTGGAAAGTGTCGTTCACGGCGTTTAGCTTATCACCCATGTGTGAATTCGCACGTGTCGACGTGCTGAAAATGCATTTCATTTCACTGCTGCTTGATCCTTCTTGCAATGATCCGACTGAAAGACGCCCTGAGTGCCCATTCCTGTCCACGTGCCAAAATTGGATTTCCTGCATGGATTCAATCGCCAATGATCCCTTTTCTATCTTCGAAATGACGAATATGTTGGGGAAAAATTCAGATTCGGAACGCAGAAAGTCATCTCAGATTGTGATTTAAGACAAGGGTGTTTCTGCCCAAAATCCTTTCGAAATGCCAATTCCCACCTGACCAATCTTATATTCACTTTCCGTTCTGAATTACAAGGAGAAATGTGCCGAAAAGGTATTATAAATAATCAAAAGTGCGTTTTGAAACGGAAATGCATTGAGAAAGTGTAGCATTCGGATTCTTGTCCTTTTTTGTTGTTGCTTGTCCTTTCCTAGGATTATCTGCTAACAAGCCGTCCCCTTCCTGCATTCCTGTGTTCACTTTCCATTCGGAGAGTGGCCCCTTTCCAAGAAATCTCACCTCTTTCAGGCACTTCTGATTGACCTCACTCTTTTTTTTTCAAGTATTTATTTATATTTATATATATTTATTTATTTGATCCTTTCGCGACCCACCCGGAATAAGAACGCGCCCCGCAAGCTGATAACCACTGGTTCAAGTGAAGGGCCGAATTAGACGTTGCTCAGAGCCATACGTTGCATCCCACTTTCATGAGGCGAACAGACTCTGAAGCTGAACCTTCGACAGCAGCTCTAAAGAAGCCTCATGGAAAAATGCACCTTCGTTGAGTTGTGCTGTGGCAGGTGTTCCCAACTCCAAGGCTCGTTCAGAATCTCTTATTACAGTGCGGGTTTACCTCACTGGAGAACTGCCAAGAGTTCGAAAAGAAAACAAAAAACCAATTACCGGAGTATGAATAGCCGAAGCGAACATTTCACCTGTTCGGTTTGGCCGAGCCATCACCATTTCGCCATCGTAAAAGTGGGATATTACCCTATATTTCTGTGTGTTTTGTACAAGAACGTCCCATCATAGCTCTGTGGGACAAAATGGGGAGACATATGAGAAGTGAAAAGTTCTTCTCTTTTTCCCATCTGTACGACTTACGGCAGCTTCTCACCTTTCGCTCCGGAGGGCTAATAGGAAGATAATGCATTTTCTAGGAAGAACCCGAGGCGCTGTGCCGATGCGAAGAGAAGAACATGGTGTGTGGGACGAACGGGGAGACTTACAAGACGATTTGTGCCTTGAGGACGGCTGCGGCCGGGACTGAAGAAGGCGAACAGCCGCGACTGGAACTGGCCAGCTGGGGACCCTGCAAGATGAGTCCGTGCCTCTGTCCTCCCGTGTACCTCGAAGGTCGCGGTCGTTCCCGGTTCGGAGGTGATCATTTTTATTTTTGTTGCACTAGAGCCGCAGATCACGGGGAAGCCGGAGAGCATCCCGGCGACATTGGGAGGGAAGGTGGCAATTTCTTGCGAGGCCCGCGGGTGGCCCGTCCCTGTCATTCACTGGGAGGCCAAACGAGAATCCGGCCAAGAATTCATTCTCCCTAGTCCGTCTTCTGCTCTTCATCTGCGATCCTCCTCCTCCTACAGACTCTCAGCAATGGAGCTTGGGTGTGTTTTCAGGTGACTACACGACGATAGCCGTGCAGACGAGAGGGGGACCAGAGAGGCTCATGGTGAGCGGCTGGGTCCAAGTGATGGACATCCAACCCGGAGATGGTGGCTTGTACACGTGCGTGGCCGTCAATGAACTCGGGGAGGCCAGGGCCACTGCCAACATCGGCGTCTACAAGGGTAAGTCCTTCGACCCTCGCCACTCGGCACGAGACATGGCAGACTTCAAGTAAATGCTTCCATACTTCCCTTCTTTTGCTTTTGAGTCTCATCTCATTGTTCTGATGATCCTTCTCTTTCATCCTTGTTTAACGTCTGCTCAGCCTCCTCATTCAGATAGTCCCGGATGAATATGGATGCTGGCGTCATCCATTTCTAAATTCCCGGAACTAGAGCTCATGTCCCGAGGGAGATATTCTCGTTTCTGAGATTACCTCTTTTTTTTAGACAACTTTTCGGTTGCCAAGAGCGTTTTTTTTTTTCTTGATTCTTTTCAGGCACGGAGGAAAATACAACCGAGGAGGAGGAGGAGGTAGAAGAAAACGACATTTAAGAAGCTGAATCGTGTACAGTGAGATACATATCCGGATTCCCCGCTCTACAACAACCTGATTCCGTGGACCTGAGAACCCGGTTCACACAGGCTGGACCTTGAAAATGCAATTAGTCGCTACTCTCACTCTCATATAAGATTTCTGCCGGAATACTAGCTACATTCCGGTGGAGCCATCGATTTCCACTCCCTCCCCTTCCTTATCGTGGTCCTTTGTCTCCACTCCTTTTGTTCTTCGCCTCGATATGGTAGGAAAGGATCCTTGTAGCCTACGAAGCCCGTCATTCCTCACGCGGTTTCGCTGTATCATATAGAAAATGTAGCAGTGATGTGTAAAAAAATACTGAGGCATGAAAGATTGATTGTCAACGGACATGATCTGAATCGCTGATGGTGCTAGACGTTCTTTCAGTCATTTGTACAGAAGTGCCAGTCGTCTCTCAACGGTGCTTTCTTCGACTTTTTCCACTTTTCGTGCCCGGCATTTCTCGTGTAGCTTTCCTCGGAGAGTTTCTTTGCATGCTTTTTTCTTGGCATTTATCGCCGACACGTGCCTTACGAAAACAAAATCAATGTATTTTGTGCCGAGATCGCCAAGAGTTGCTATATGCATGGAGTGATACTTCGCATTTTTCTATATGCTTATCCTATCCTCTCTCCTTCACTTTACTTACGTGACAAACATGAGATGCTTGAGGACCTAATCTGTGTTCATGAAAATGTGAATATTTCGAGATATATTTACAGTTATATAAATATATATACATGTATGCACACAGAGAGAATAAATGTTTGTACAAAATGATGTGAATAAAGATAATAAAAGGGCATCGAGAGTTTCGCGGCTTTCCCAGTTCTCATCTTTGATGATGCGAATTCTCGGCGTCATTGCAAGGGAAAGCGGAATTACCTCGTACATACTGTACAGAATGTGGCAATGCTTCCAAGTCAGCAAATGCCATTCAAAAAAGATTAGAGGGCTGTAGAAGTCATGGCGAGAAAAGGATGGATTATCCCCCTGGAATAGATCATCCGGAAAATTATCTTTAACTCTCGGATTGTGACGTTTATTCGTGCTCTCATCCAACCATCACCGAAAGTTTTGCAAATCTTGAAAGCTTTCACTGCAGTCGTGGCAGCGCACGCACTAGAGTGTCAGTTTTGCAATTGAATCGCTTAGGCCTTTGGACACAGAAACCCACTAGACCAGGGGTTCTTAACCTGGGGTCCTTGGACCACCAGGGGGTTCATGGAGGGTCCATGGAAAATGAAATATATAATTGAAGGTAGCTCCCGAAAAACATCATTTATAATCACAAATCCGGGTGTTTCAAAGTTTCTGATTACTGCGGGTGGGGGTCCATGGGTCCCTTGAGGATCTGGGGGGTACGTAGGTGCAAAAAGGTTAAGAACCCCTGCACTAGACTGAGAGCTGTGGCTCGGTGGGGAAGGCGTTCGGAAGACGACTCCGTGCACCCAGGAGCATACCCTCTTCCCGATTCTCGCCAGAGAACATCCAAACTCCTTCGGCTATTGCCTTCTTTTAGTTCTTTTAGCCTCTTGCGTTCGACACCTTCTTTCTCTCGAAGTACATCGTAGTCTGAAAGAAAGCAAAGTCTTCATAAAATCAGCGAGCTGTCTATTCGCCATTAAAATTTCAGCCATCTATGAATGAGAGAAGGGGCGAGGGAGGGTTGGAATGGCGCTTCATTTCATGAGGGGGATAAAATGGGAATTCTAGGCTATCCTTTTTTGCAAAAAGATTCAATCAGTCTCAAAGGAATACTCTTTGAAACCCAGATACTAAAACAGAATGAGGGGATCAATGCGCAGCTATGGACTACAAGGAAAATTGAAATCGATGGAGCGTGGCTTTTGGGAATCGAGCCGCTGGACCCTTTCTGAATATTCCAGACGAAAGAAACGAAAAGAAGAACTGTCAACAGCAGGAGTCGGTGGATGCATCCCGAGCCATCTGCAGCTGTGGACCTACGATCTAGATTTACGTTCTAGAATTCTATATTATCGTTCCTTTCTGTTGTGTCTCTCCATCCCGTCACATTGGGCTTCTAAGGGTTTGGCATGGCAGTAGGTCCGCAGGCTGCACATCCACGTTGGGCCAATGTAAGGACCAAGTTTGAATCTCAGGTGAGCGATGTGAGGCCATCCCTCGTTCCCTTGTCGGACGACCTTTTAACGCTCGCACGACTTTTAGGCGCTGAGAAGAGTCAAGATGGCTAGTAGTCTATTCGAATTTCTATACATTTCCATATTATCGTTCTGCTCCCCTGCCGAGGACATTCATGTTGCCGAATCTCTTTCCGTCTGGGTGTAAGTACTCCAGCGAGTACTAATTTCGTCGACTGTCTCCTTCAACTTCAACTTCCTTCGCGGGATTAGTATCCCTTCTATCACACACAAGGTTCTTAACCGGATCTGGAATTGCATTTCAAATAAGATCCCTGGGGTGGAGCTCTTCATCACGTCCGAATCTTCCTCCTCCACCGAAGCCACACAGCCTGAATGAGTCCGCGGGTTCTAATCCTCAGCCCATAGTGTCACGTCCCTCGTTGAATAATCCTTTCTCCAGAACCACCATAAGTCTCCCTGAGTGGGGTTACCTGTTTAGTCGAATGAATGGGTGAATTCCAATGTCCACTCAAAATTGTCTGTGGGAAAAGATTTATTACCGTATGGATAGTATTGGAAACTTATTTCAGTGATATCAGGGTGTGACTCGTAATATCGGCTATTTATGCGTCTTTTTTCGCTTCAGTTGTGGAAACCTTGTTCCTTCGAGTAATTGTGCTAGATGGCTTACCGCACTTGGAGCTAGCGTTGGCTGCTGCACTAGCGTCCATGCAAAACTTGCATAGTCAACCCACAGCAATGTTATAGACCAACATTACTAAGAGTTTTCTCACTCCTAGTCGATATGGGTCCAACATGGTGGGCTGCCCGAATCCAGCACTGTAGTCCGACAGATATCGTACGAGTTTTTTATGCTCATTGGTTAAGTCGAAATCCTCGATAAATTCTGTTTATTTATTTATTTATAGATTGTAGCTCCTAAAACCCTCAAAATATGAGAAGTTGTGCAATCAAATTTGGCGTGGACGTAGTTCATGATCGAATATTGTCAAATAAGAGTTTAATTTGAAAACGTAAAGTGATAAAACGGAAATAAGAGTTAAAGTACTAATGCGAAATGACTTAATGTCCAAAACACGGAGGTCATGAGATCGAAATTAGCATCTGTTATCTGTTCCAGAATACTTTCCTCTCTCGAAATCAAAACCGTTCTTTTTAATGAACTAAAGGGGGGAACCTGTGGAAACCCATGCTTTTAGCTTGATGGATTTCTTTTTTTTCTTTCTTTGGATGCTCGAACAAGATTAAGAGGATTGATAACCTGGAAGAGGCTCCGTTTGCTTTTGGCGAAATTATCACGTCCCTCATCCTTCTTCCTATCCGCCATCCCCTTTTTTCTCATTCGTTTCCTTCTCAATTTTACTTGACTCAAGATGGATGATATCTCGCTACTTCATGATATTCTAAGCTACTATTATCACTACTCTCATCTCACGTTTGCACCATGATACTTCGTGCTACCTGCTGCTTCTCTCCTTGTGCTCTCTTTACCCGTGTTTGGATCATATCACTCCAATCTCTCCTGCTACTCTCCCCATATCCTCTTCCTTCCGGGTCTCCTGTTCTCTATCGTACTACCGTCCTCATATCTATTTTCAAAAAATGTTCTTTTCCGTTGTATTTTTGAGGCAAGTAAGTGAAATATGGGAGGCGATGCATGCATGATATAGTGTTTCCCCCACATATTTCAGACTTCAATAGTTTTGTTACGGGGTGCACCTATAGTTAATAAGGAAAAAACCCCAAAAATTCATTTTCCCACCCCTTTATTTTAGCACGACGAATAATATAGTTGAAAGAGCAAATGAAAGTGATTCAAGGATTGACGGTATTTTGAAAGTCCAGTTACGGTCCAGCAAGAATGAAAACTGATTTTTCAAAATGAACCTAATTTGCTTTGTAATTCAAGTTCTTGAAAGAAATATCTTGAAGCAGTGTCAGTGGCTGACCCCTGATTTGTTGAGTTTTGGAATTTTCTCGTTTTACCTTTCGTGCATCCTGTATCTCGATTTTTTAATAAAAATAATTTAATTATGTTAATGAATGAGTTTATGTAATGCCTGAAAGCAGCCATATTTCTTTCATTTACCTCAAATATAAGGGAAGGGGAAATTTTTTCAGAAACTGTTTGGTGTCTTTAAGGCACCATGTTAAGGATTATCCTAGTGTGACTAGATACTCTTGTCAATCTTTAGTGCTTTGGCCTTCCTATGAAATATATGGCTTCATGTTAGCGACGAACATTCTTAATCCGTAATAAAACGAAAAGCAAAGAAACATCTCGTTCCTTCTCTTTTCATTCCATATTACCTGTCGTCTTCCTCGTAGAAGAACAAGAACGTGAATGAAGAAAGCGCAAGAGGAAGAGACGAAGAATGGAAGGTGACGGTGAGGGAGTCGGTCATATCGGAGCCCCTGACACGAGACCTGGGAGAAGATGGATGTGAGGATGACGGAGGGGGTGCCGTTCTGGAGCAGATGCATACAGATGCGAAAAGGATAGGGATGAATTTCACCGGAAGCGAATGGAGCCCTTACCAAAACCTTGAGCTGTTCTACCATCATTTAACCGCAGATACAGGCACTCATTCGCCACTTTGGAAGTGAGATTTCCGTCTCCGAGTGAGTTGTGATGAAAACTATATATTTCCCGCTTCTTCGGGTGAGCACTCATCAGCATTCAATTGCATGGCACTTCCTGATCGTCCCAGAAATTTTCAGACCTTCATATGTGCGCTATGTTGCCAGTGACATTGGGTTTATGTCTCGCCATTTCCCCAAAAGTGTAAGGAAGGGAAGCGTAACCATGACGAAAGAGATCGCTCAGTTCTGCAAGCCGGTTGCGCCGTCATAGGGATAGATTCTATAGTCTTTATCGTCCCTTTCATGCGCGAATATTCTGGATATCACCTCTGTACATCTCGGCTCCTCGAGCCGAGACTGACGTCTCGAGGAAGGCGCTAAAGAATGAGCGGCCTCATGCGTCTCTCCTACTTAGTTCAGGCTTCTGCAAGCGGACGCACGAGGTACCAAAAACCGAGGGGAGAAGGATCGGGATCAAAGATATCTATGAAGACTTGAACTCGGCGTCTTACCGACTTCAGGGTGTGATAATGTCCCTGCGAGTCTAAACCTATTATGCTGAAATAATAGGCGAGGCCCCACTTTCTTAATTGCCTTCCTATCCGAGTTTGAACTTTCTCACTCGCCTTCGCAATCTCGAGTGGAATCAGTCGTCGAGAGATTTCGAAATTGGTTTCAAAGCAAGGTTTCTCGCATAAATGGAGAAACTTTCCACTCAGTTCAATGAATGGGAAATTTTTCCTGGTGTTGGTCTCCTTCTCCCATCCTCAAAGATATTACGAAGTTTCATCCACTTCGGACCATTCCGATTAAAGTTCTTCACGGAAAAGGAGGAGAAAGTTGTTGCGAGAGCTTTCTAGTGTCAGAAGCACATGGAACCTCGATTGATGTTATTTTCTTCGGTTTCCGTTTGGCTCAATCATTGCTACATCAGCCTATTGCTGGATTCCCTTCTTTATCAATATGGCAAGGAACTTGCCCTTGTAAGTCCTGCATCGTTTCCTCCGGGACTTTCTCATCTTACCAGGCAGTCCATACTGAGTCGTGAGAGAAGTGAATCTCGTGAATAAAATCCTTTCGGAGGAAGGAATGAGTCCAGCTGGATTTGAACTGAGAATCCGCATTCCCAGGCATCTCCCACTTGTGCCTTCGACCTGACGAACCGAACCCGACGAGAGCTCTTGTTATGGGATAAATTTTCATGAATCCAATTTGCGAATGGACTGTTCCGATTTCGTACGAGGTTCAAGGCTCTGATAGAATGCCAAGTGGAATTTTTGTTCACTATGACATGCGGCTATAAGGTCGGGCGTTCGTACACCGATAATCTAGCCTTGAATTTCAGTGTCTTCTCCTTTGTAGCTTTCTTCTGTCTGGAGCCCCTTCTCTGCCTAGCTTTTTACTGTAGTTTGATTATGCTTGTAAAGGGACTCTCGGAGTTGCTGGGCTTTTGGCCGATTAGGGACCTGCCTCTTTCCATGAATCCATACTTCACATTGTAGTCCACTTGGAAGGGAGCAACCGGCGTAACCATATGATCACAGTGTAGACATGCGGGAAAAAAACGGTAAGGGACAATATAATTGATTTTTTTAAAACATGGATTGGTTCTGCTGGACACATTTTCATCGTTGATTGTACTGTGAGATACAATCGTTCGGAAGCACTTACGTCGTGTCAATAAGAAGAATAAAGAAAACAATAAAATTACTGCAAAAAAATAATTCAGATTAATAAGGGTTAAAATAGTCAAGGAAGGTACAGCCACAATACCAACACTTAATGCATTCCATTTACTGTCCTATAAGTAGTGATTCCTCGACCGAAGCCTCACATGCGGCTGACGCAACTCAAATTGGTTCCTCAAGGGGCTCGTTCTGCTGCTGCCATCGAATTGGGAAAACCAGCCGCGCTCCAAGTTATCGATTCCCTTGATGATGTAAAACGCCTGGAAGAGATCCTCTCCCTCGTTGATACTCTCTCGGCTCACCTCTCCAGCGGATGGAGTCTCGGTGGTTCTAAACGGTTCTCGCATGGATGTCCTCGTACCTCGTTCGTCATGTTTGCATTGCAACTCTGGATCTTTTCCAGCGCTGTTAAATTACAGGTCGACTCCACTTATTAAAACAGCGCTTGATGGAATACTCCGCTAAATGGAATACCATTGCGGGGACCTGGTATTTTAACCATAAGATGCTTTATGAAATATGCATCTCATGGTTAAAATAATACTGTTATTAGATTAATCTGCTCAAAGGAATAAACTTCTCTGAAAGTTAAAATAATTTTTTAAACTGCTGAAAAAACATGTTCATATTTCTTCTCGAAACGTGCTCTCGGAAAGTCCCCACCGGCCTGTCCCCCCAACCCCACTCTCGCTCCATGGAATCAAGATCAAGGAATTAAAAGATGGAAAATTCATCGACTGTAGTAAAGAGCGGATGTAAATTTTTAAAAGTACTGAAAATTATGCAAATAAGTACGGAATATACGGAAAAATAAGAATGCACAAAACTGGGAAATTTGAAAAAAATAGGATATAAAGAACTACAGTTGCGAATTAATATGCAATTAGCATTTGAGAATAGACGAATGCGCAAAAGCGGATATTGAACGAGGGTAAATGATTTGAAGCTGATGGTTTTGGAATCTATACCATTCGAGAGAAAAATACTCTGTCCATTTATACATTTTGAGATCGAACATTGACGAGTTTTGCTGAAAAAAGGATTTCATGTCATTTAATTACAGTCGACTCCGTATAATGGGATACCTCTTAATGGAATACCGTTGTACGGTCCCCATTTTTCACCCATAAGGTACATTATGAAAAACATCGCATAAAGGAATACGGTTATTAAAATAACCTGCTTAAAGGAATAAACTTTCCTGAAACATGGAATACTTCTTTCGGTTCACCGCTTGATTTTCCGATTCGCGTTCTTGGAAAGTCTCCTCCGGCCCTTCCCCCAGTCCAACCCTCCCGCTTCGTAGAACCAAGGTCACGCGCTCCCACTTGACTGAACCAAGAACCGTGAACCGAGAGGGCGGGGGCAGGAGGGAAGACGAGTACACCCTTTCCTGGAAATTGGGGTGTTAATATAGGCAGCAGAATTGAGCCTGTAGGCGTCAGATCGGCCCATTCCGAGTTGACCAATGGGAATTGGAAAGACCTCAGCTTGGCCGAAAAGCTGGAAGGATGAAGACGCAAGCTGAACTGGCTTGGCAGTTTGGGATCTCTCAGCCGCAAGTTCCCAAGATCACCAAAAACAAGGTAGCAAAATATTGGAATGTGCAAAACCCATTTTTGAAAGTGGCGAATGCGCAAATATGGGTACTGTACTACAGTATATGGATTTTAAAAGTTGCCTAAGTACGAAGAAGTACAGTACGATTGTTTCGGTTATTGGAATGCTCCAGATCATGGAATAAAATTCACTGCTCCCTGGAGTACTCTATCATGCGGAGTCGACTGTACTTTTACTGTATTTGCAGGCCTTCAATAATTGAACACAGTGATCTAGATATGATCTGTCGGTTGCGGTCACAGCGTCTCTTTCTACGTTTGGGTCCTCCGATTTAGCCTCGCTGAAAGCATTCAGAGACCTGAACAATCGTTACCATAACCATTGCGAAGCAATTTTTACGACCTACAGTATGTTCAGGTAAAAGGCAAATTTACTAACTCAACCCTCAACTCCTCGATCTGAATCGTTAATACAAACCAGAAACACTGTAGAAGCGGTCCTCTGACTTCGCCCTTGGGGACTTCGCTGGCGACTCCTATTTCCGCCGATACTTCATTTGCACATGTTCCCTGCTCTCTTTACCTCCCAAGCAGTTAGCTACCCTTACAAAACGTCCACCCCCTATCCACCTGGTTAAACAACCAGGTGGATAGGGGGTGGATTTGGAACCAGGTGGACGTCCCCCCCCCCTGTGGAAATCCACCTATCCATTCGCGCACATGTATTTCGAGCCAGGTGGATTTTCCCTCCCTGGTAGATTTTCCCACGGGGTGGACATCGCTCCACAGGTGGAAATACTGCCTAGGGGGACATCCACCTGGTTCCAAATCTGCATGGGAGGTGGACGTTTTGTAAGGGTGTCCAGTGGCTCGCCCTGCCTTGAATCTCCGAATCTCGATGATTAAGGAGGTCAGGGGACTATCATACGAGAAGCGGGAGAGGTGGGAAAGAATGATAATTTTGCTCATCGTTGAACTCATCTTTGATAATTTTGCTCATCCCTTCTGCATATGATAGAATGAAGCATTGCTAGTCACTTAGCCAACACATATTTTGCACACAACATGCACGATATCTACGTGACGCTATCGCCGCCACCACATTCACCTATGCTATTTCGGCGGTGTTATCCTATGTCGAGGTAATTTCGTTCGATGCTGTTCCGTGTCGATGCACTCACTGTCTAGCTTATTCCGTGTCGATGCATTTCCACTTCGGTGTTGTTCTGTGTCGACTTTTTTCCTGTCGATGTTATTCTGTGTCGATATTATTCCGTGTCGCTTCTTTTCTGTGTCGGCGTTATTCCGTTTCGGCACTATTCTTTTCGGCGTTATTCCTACCCACCGCTGCTAAGTACTTAGCAACAGAAATTCCGTCGATGTTGTCTGCTAAGACGTCTAAGCAGATAACATCGACGGAAATTCTTTCATTCCTCTCATCCGTCACCCGATCTAAAAATTCGAGGAAGTTTGTAAGACGATTTCGTTGCCTGCTCTTGTTACTAGGATTCTCGGATGAGCGAGTTTCCCTCAAGGAATTCTAAGATATGATCTTTTATCACTCATTTGATCTTTCCCCTCGACCTTTCCTGCTCGAGACACACTGGCCTGTAATTTCCCAGCTTGCTCTTTTCTCCTTTCTCAAAGATCGGCATGATGAACACTAATTTTAGGTTCCCAGGCACTTCCTCACACGAAATGCAATCTCGAAAATGAGTCTTAATGGTATCGATACTCTCCGACCTGGTGACCTTTCCATGACGACACTCGTTGAAATCCCACCGGGGGCCGGTTGCCTTCCCATATCCAATCGCGACCTTTTCCTCTCACATGACGACATTCTCAATGCATGCCTCGGCGACCTCCGCGGTTGTTCAGCGAGGGATGAGCAAAATTATCAAAGATGAGTTCAACGATGAGCAAAATTATCATTCTTTCCCACCTCTCCCGCTTCTCGAGATTTCATCTCCCATCTCCAGACACCTCTTTCCAAAATTAAATTTCTCTAGAAGGCTATGAGGTACAATAAGTGTTTCTTTCTCCATCCATCATGACAATCGCGTCTATTACAATAATGTCTATTCCAGTTTATCGGCCCCTTTCACCACCAATCCACTTCCTCCTGGCCATTATGTGCATTCTTTTTTCTCGATACTATCGATAATTTTAAACGCACCTGGAGAACTCATACCATGCATCTGGATTAAGTAAGTGCATCTGTTGTCAATTTGGTGAATTGATGAATGAAAATTGATAAATGATGGTCCTTGATTGCTGAGAAAATGCTGATATTCCGACCAAGAGTGAATCGGGGTGAAGTAAATAGATACATTTACGCCTCAACAAGAAAGGTTGAAGTGTTTTAGTGTTGTTTGTGGTTTAAGACGGCGAAAACAGACGGAAAAAGAGAGACGCAAAAAAATAGGCTAACATGGAAGGAACGAGCGCACGAAAACATATCAGGGAATGTGAATCCATGATTGCTTCCATCGTGACAAATATCATGAAAGCCAATCATGCATTGCTTTCAGCTCTACAAATACTCGGAGATACAAAAGCGATCATGATTCTTTTACATTCGAAAAGGAAATAGCCGGAGAGGAGTGATCGTCGGCTCGTGCAGAAGAGACATGTTCGCTCCATCATTTCCTCTCAAGTGATAATGATGGGACCTCAAGGAGAAGGTTCTGAAGAGACTAGCAGTTCCTCTTCGTCTTGGTGCACCTTCCTACTTTGAACTAGGGCAAGTGCATTGAGATGCAAATGAAATAGTGCAACGACATTTATGTGAAATGCACGTGACATGTCGCTCAATGTAATCAAATTACGGTGTCGAAATCGAAGCATCGAAGAGAATCGGGAGTTCAAAGGGGAATGGAATTTTCTAGAGAAAACTCGCTGAAGCATTCAAGTCACTGGGGGAAGTCACTTACGTGAAGTAGATGAGGACCAGTGGCCACAGATGAGGACAATTTAAAAAATGAGTTTTCTGTGTGCTGAACCTGCTGAAGATCTGCGTAAGCCTTCGATCATCAGGCATCATCAGTTGAGCATCGATCAAAGAAAAGCCCTTTTTTTACAGTAGAAAGGCGGGATCTCGTGCTTAGGCTTCAGTCTAAGATTGCCAACTATCGGATCAGTAGACTCTCTCGCATCGTGTCAAAGGAGGCCTAGCGCAAAGTTTTGGTCAGTCATAAATAGGAAATAAAATAGCATGGTATTTTAATGTGGTTAACAGGGTCTGCAAGGTTTAATTCTGAAATTTCCATGTCAACGTTATATAGGCCTGTAGGTCTATATTTAGGCCAAGCACGCACCTTTTGAACCTACAGAACGCAGACATCAGCCAAGAGAAGTCTAACGTCATACGTAATTGTGTATTGGTTCAAGTTATTGGATTAAGTCTACAGGAATAGACATAGTGTTCAAAGGTTGTCCCACAATCAAAGTAAATAAAACCTTTTGAAGCATTATGACTGTTCACACTTTTCAAAGAACAACAAGCCATGCGGTAAAGCGCTTAATGATTAACCTTCAAGTTTCTTATGCAGCATTTTACTTTTCAGTGCAAGTGGGGATTGTTATGTTGTGCAACTTTCCTTACGGATGGATCGGACAGACTGGCCCTATGCCGGTACCTTGCGTCCTCTCGCTCTCCATGACCTGACCCTCCTGGTTTTTTTTTACTGTTGACTGTGAACACCTTCCATTTTACGACAGCTATTCGATGTGATTACTATAGAGGTTTATACTGTGGCATAGCTGGGCGCTTTCATTCCCAGTATACTTTCCTGCAGAAAAACTTCGACTGGCTTAAAGACATGGAATACGCTCGTCTAAATTTCCTGAATGTTGTCTGGCTGGACACTGGATGGTCTGTCCACAGAGGATCTGGCGAAATCCAAGGGGGTCAGGTCAGTTTAGCGGAGAACCCCTAAGTCTAGAGAACCAGCTTCTTCAATCTGTTTGGAAGGGTACATACCATAACTATCACCAACCGTCTTCCGCGATGAAAATCGAAATGCTCTGTAAGAAACTTGAAAGTGTTTACATCATGATGCACTTAACCACTTAGCACTACTGTTGTTCGTTCTGAAGATATGAATATTTGCAATGCCTCAGGGACTTTATGGACACCTTGAGTACTCGATGTGTCTTGACGTGCAGTCAGCATTGCCAGAATTTTCAAATTTGGTATCGTTAGATAGGGCATAATATGCGCCTTTCAATGAAATATTACAAGTCTGGTTTCTTGGAGGGGCAAGTGCACATATTGGTCACTGACACCGGTCAAACTGTTCCGTCAAGGGAAATTTTGGTACTGATGCATCAGTCAAATAGCCATATCTCAATAATCCGTTGAGTGGCAATCTCGAATTTGGTATCCTTAGAAAGGGCATAACATGCGCTTTTGAATAAATTATTGGAACGAAGAATTCCAGAGGTGGCAAGTGTCGCTTTTCAACACTGAACATGATGAAACCGTTCGGTCACGTGGAATTTCTTGTTTTATCTTTGAAGGATATTGTCTATAATCAATTTAAAGATGACGATTTAGCAATTAAAATGACACCAGAATGAAGCTTCTATCTTAATTAGAAGAGAATTTATTGCAAAAACAGTTTCACAATTCCTATAAGTATGGGCACAGGGAGCCAACAATTGGCGCCAGTCAAATGCATATATCAGGAGATTGGTGATAGATATGAAAAATTGGCTGAAATTGGTTCTTTAAATCGATTCCGCTACATGTATGGCTATTTTCGTCCAATTCGGTGCTGGTCGAGCTTACGCTCTGGTCGAATTGGAGTGGAATGACCCTCGGGTATTTAGGCACAGGAAAACATGGTTACGACCTCTACGTTTCCTCTCCCAGACTGCTTCTGTTTTACAGTGTAAGCCTCCACCAGAGGTATTAGTTGTCGCCCGATAGCGCCTATGAACCTTCTCTCTATATTGCATGATGTCGATTCAAGGCAACATGCCAGATCTCATGCCAAGATAGTCTATATTGACCATGTTTGCCAGCGGCATTGCACGGTATTGCTTCAAAGCAACGACCTTGGTATTGCTTCAAAGCAAAAGCTTTTGTTGTTCAAACAGACAGCTGGAGGGTTGCTTGATAGGGAGTGTTCCTAGTTTTCTATTGTGGATACCATGATCTCTCATGGTCTTTTCATTAGCAATTCATGCATTGCAAGGTTAATATCCCCATTCTGAGCTGAGGGTTCCCAGGGTTTCATTCAACTACAGTATTTTGAGAATCATGACCTTTTCCCGCATTATCTGCAAGACAGCCGGGAGGAAAAGGAGGAAACACGGAGTCTCCCGGTTTCACCGGCAACCCTATTCCACTCCCAGCACGGCTCCCATCCGGACCGCTTCTTCTCTCTCTATGGCCCCCCCCCCCCCCTCCAGCCTTTTATACGCACTGTTGTGATCAGATTGGCTCGTGAAAACACAAGAACTCATTTTGTATCCCAGTCATGCCTTCTTTATTCGCTATTCGCAATCAACTCCCCTGTCATGTGGACGTCTGATGATGTTGACTCCTGCAGCTGGCATATCGATAAAAAAAAAGGCCTGGTATTTTGACATTGGCAGTTAGTAGCTCCTCTTGCTCTCGTTTTGTTCAATTTTTGCAGAATTTTATTCTGACACGATTTTTTGACGAGTTCTTTGCTATTCAGAAAAAAGCAATCGTTCCTTTTCCATTGCAAGGCATATGAACTTGGCATTATGGGACCGATAATCATATACGTCCAGCAGGAAATTGTCATCTCAATTGTAAATCGAAATCTTGGTGAGATATACATAAACTATAAGCATAGTTGAAAATCTGCCGAAATATCCTCGATTAAAGTGTCGCATGTTTCGTGGGACTACTACGTGTGGAACCGACAGACCCAACAATAGTTACGTAAAATGTTTGAGCACCTGAAGTTAACGAGAACAATGTGTGCGCACGTACGCACACCTGAAGCGCATGAGCACATTGTCACCAACATAAACGACGAGACGTAAGAAACGAGGAAAAGGAAAACAGTTTTGAAAAGAATGGACTGCTATAAATAGACGTAACCAGTGCTTCAGCATTACTCAGATCACGAAACTATTGCAATTTGGTGATGGGGAAAAAATCCGCAATCCCTTCATGAGCGAGAAATATCCGGGGCAAAATGGCAGATTCTCCGAAGTTGAGGAGGTGCCGGAAGTAATGGCCTCGAATCCATCAATCCTTTTTCTAGTCTGAAGTGGAAGACTCTTTTCTCAGGCCTAATGGCTTCTTTTTTGTTCAACCGATGTCGAAGAAGATAAAAAAAAGTTTATACTCCCATTGATTGCTCTTCCTTGACGTCCTTTGAATCGCTTTATGGAAAATAATTCCCCAGGCTCCCAATATTGGCTTTCGTATTTTGATTCCTATTCCACGAAAATTTACTCTTTACGGTATGTCTCCGCTGAGAATGCGACGACTCTTTGAAGTCGTCGTTATCATCGTTCACCATGAAGGCAGAGCCGTGATTGTTGGTTGAATTCAATTCAGGCTCAATCATCACCGAGGAGAGATGGAGAGCTAAACCCAGCATTGGGTTCATGCGAAATTCCCGTTCCCTGCTGTGAATGCGAAGTTGCATGCCTCCAAATTCAGTTGTGATTCGATCACCGTAACCGATTGCTTGGACATCCGTGGGCGACCTCGGCCGCGTGGGTCGAAAGACGAGAGGAAATCTGGATTCCGATTGACGTCAAAGCTCCCAGAGAATCCTTCGGAATCATTTTGAACGGGAGATTCCATTTTGGTTCCGAATCCTTCAAAGTAGAACGAGTGGAATTCTCGAGGAGAATGAAGAGTGGCCTTTCTATGAAGATGGAACGAATGCCCCTCCATGATTGGCTTCATTCCAGCTCCAAGGCTTCCAACCGGCCTAGTGATAATTCCTCCTGTTCGTCTTTTACGAGGCCAACTCGGAAGGATCTCGCTGCTTGGAACAGTGACTCGACGTGTGAGACAAGGCCTTGGATCGACGGGGAAGAATCCATCGTTTCCACCCCTTCTTTCCTTCCGTATACGCAGTCGGAGGATCGTCTGAAGTGTTCTCGTAGAGGAAAATCACTTCCCAGGGGGAATATAGGACCCACTACCTCTCTATCCCTTCAGGAGGGAATTTACGACTACGACGAACCTTCGAGGCCATTAAACGATCATCGCCATAGAGGAGGTGGAGGAAAGCCCGCCAGGAATCGACGAGACACGGAAGACACGAGGAAAATCAACATTGCCAGTCTCAAGGAGGGGATTGGGAAGGTCGCCTTGAACCCATGGGTTGAAGAACTGAAGCGAACGATCGAAGAGAGAAACTCTTTCCCTGCCCTCACCGTCGTCGTCCTTGCTAAGGCGGTGTGGCGCGTGGCTTCGCTCCCGTCGTCTGCTCGCAACGCCATGAGGATTGATGGGCGCGGCGGTGATGTCACCGTTTTCCGACATTCCCGTTCGGCTCATCCAGTCCCGAAGGCCCTGTGATCCACGTCTTCTTTTCCTTCCTCCTTTTTTCCTGTGTGATTGAATTATGATACAATCACTTAAATTTCGCTTAAATCTTTGATGATACGCTTCCTCTGAAGTCCAGCATCTGTTAAGTAATGTGGAGCACAATCTCGTTGTCCAGATCATTGTACTCCGCCTATCTCGCGCGATGAAGGAATGGCAACCATTAGTCAAAACGTTTGTCATCAGGTTTAAATGACGCTCAAGAATCTCGCATTTTTCTATAAAGGCAATATACTTCGGGAACGGTTTGATGAAGAACGCGTTCGACTGGGAGTACATGAGCTCTTGCTCCGACAAACCATTCAGCATAACAAGGACCCCTAGGATCGTGGATCGTTCCCCATTGCACAATGCATTGAATGCATCTCAATTTCTCGTATTCTGTAGTGACTCCATGACATCATTTCACGATGGATTTAATGCTTTGTGCCACGACTTGCGTCTGGGTCCTAACTAGGGATCATAACAGTTCTCGGGTAATCGACAGGACCTTTCTAAATGGCTATTAAATTTCGTTTCGATTAACTGTCGCGATACATCCCACCTCTCTTTCTCTTCGAGGCCCTCTCCCGGGCATTGTTCGCTTTCATGCTTCAGCGACTGTCAGCCGGTCGGTCAAGGACAATTTCATCGCAGCGGAGACGAACTCGAATCGGTAATGTAAGTGGGTTCCATAGAGTATGGAGAAAACGGGTCAGAGTATTATGCTAGGTATATGCAAGTATAATGTGATATGCCTTCCATCCCCCATATCTTGCATGGTTTATTCAAGTTGGGGAAAGCCAGTCCCTTTCAGCTTCCCTGCCGCTGGGGACTCTAGTCTCCAGGCGATGCCGCCACGTGAATCGAGCCTTCAAAAATCCAGTCTCGCTCTTTCCTGTTCCATTCCTCTCTTCCATATTGGCAATTTTTCTTTTTTTATTTCTTGCTCTCCCAATCGATATAAGGTTGTGTTCCCGATCCGGTCACTCCCGATGGCTTTCAGTCCCGCTCCCGGAAAGTTTACACCATCATCACAAGGAGAGCTACGGGACTCTCATATCGCATGCTTGTATGAGAGAGTTTACATAAGAGTGCGAGGAGCTCAAATAACTCGCATCGCTCTGCTCTTCAGAGATCTTTTTCCCAATCTCGGTGTAGCCTCGTTTTATTTGCGTATCAGCCGCTACCTATCTCATTAGTGTGGGCACCGAAGGGCTCGTTTCAAGAGGGAATGCCTTTCTTTATTCCTCGACCCAAGACCTCGACTGTGAAAAACGGGTGACTTATGACACGACAGGAAGCAATTGAATTTGCTTCATCCTGGAAGTCTGCTTTCGAACTGAATGTTTACCCTCACAGGAGTCTTCCCTGAGCTTACGCGAACCGTCGGGCAACCGAATAGATCACGTCTGGTTGCCGGTTAATGAAATTACCGGAATTAGTTCCACCCTAGTTAGCCCCCTAACCCCCTAACCCCCCAGCCGGTTGGGCACCACTGGTCTAAAAGAAGCGAGAGAGACTGAGCGACGAGGGGAGAAATTCTCTCATTTTCGACTCATGGAATTCTTTAATCGAAAAGCCGATTCGATTCAATGGGCTGTTCATGTTTCGATGTTCACTCATGAGTCAAAATATTGCATCAAGTCTGGTATGATTAAAGGAAATGCGTGACTTTTGTGGATAGTCACTAATAATAATAACAGTAATCATCATCGTCGTCGTCTTCGTCCTTTTTTGAATCCTTCCATCCATCCATACTAAATTAGAATATTATATTAGAATACGCTCAGGCTTTTCCTGGTTCGTGTATCTGATGATGCAAGCTTTACCATTTTCAGGTCTAGGCTAGGAAGCCGGTAGGCCTAGAGGTCTCTGCCTTTCCAGGTCATAGGCTAGGCGGAATAAGTTAATCAGCTAAATAATCCGGATGCGATGCGGCGTACCCATGAAATATGACCGTTCCAGCCGTTCTGAAGCAGCCGTTCATTTTGAAGCAGAGACAGGCAAACATCGGCACAGTTGTTGCCACAATGGTAAAGTGTTCCAAATGAATCCATTGGAGTTTCCTCTAGAATTCAAAACGCTGTTAATGGGGGAAGATGCAAACGCACGCGCAATTTTCGCTAGTTTTATCAGGCAGCACAACAGCGCAAACGCGTTTTCTCCCTTCGGTGCAACGACTCTTGACTATCCCAGTAACGGTCCGTACTGCTTCAAAGTATCCGGCGAGGTCTGTCACTTGGCCACGATCAGCCTACAACCATTTGACGATGTCATTCCTCCGCTAAATCGAAATCAGTAACGAGCGTAGTCTCAACTTTACGTTTACGATGCGGATGAAGCGGTTCACATGCAGCGGCGCCTGAAAATTCGTAATGGGAATCGCATCGCTGTTTTTTCATCGACGGAGCAGGTAATGAGCGTTGAGTGGACTGGTATTGCTGCAATTCTGCTGCCTGATATGATGATGTGTCACACGGCCTTCGACTTGCCATCGGATCAGCTCACGCATAAAACGTGTCGTTGATCGAAAAAAATTTAGGCGAGTAAAGCTACTGGCGTCATCATCTGGGACGAAGCGCCGATGGCGCCCGCCAAAGCGCCGGCAATGATCGAACGGGCGTTGCGAGACTCGATGGACGATGACCGTCAAAGTAGTTGTGCTGGGTGGTGACTTCAGTCAAATGTTGCCAGTCGTCCGCAAAGCATCTCGCGGTCAAATCGCCAGGGCTTGCATCGAAATGAGTCTATTGTGGCCATCGTTCCGAACGATTCGTTTGACAGGAAACATGCGTACTGCTGCAAACGAAATTCGTTTTGCTCGATGATTGCTCGATCTGGGCAACGGAACACTTCCTCGAGTACAGGGCGGTCGATCTGAGCTCTCTGTGTGTTTAACATACGATTGTATCTCTGATGATTTGGCGAGCGAGCTTTGGACAACGGCATGGGGTCTGCGATGTCGAAGTGAGCAGTAAGCGCTTAATTCTGAGCACTACTGTTTGGGTGATGAAGACGTGTTGTCGCGACCGGAAGTGGAAATGCGGACTCATCACGGTATCGACACTGTATAAAGGATCGTGGTGGTGATGCCGATCGGCAGCCCAATCTTTCGGTTGAATTCCTCAGCACTTTCAATCTTCCTTGTCTCCCTCCCCACGCCCTAAGCCTAAAAAATTGGAGCTATCGTAATGCTTCTGCGGAATCTCTCAATTGGGAACTGCCTTTGCAACGACACGCGTATGATCGCGAAAGACCTGAAAGCAAATGTCCTACAAGTTGAGGTGATCACAGGTGCGCTTCGCGGCAGCGTTCATTTGCTGTCAAGAGTTTCACTGGACGCGTCGCCCGACGTCAGCATACTGCTCGATATTTGTCGACGTCGATTCCCTTTCGAGCTTGCATATGGTATGACCTTAAACTAGTCTTAGAGACAGACATTCGACCGAGTCGGACAACTACTTCCGGAGCCAGTATTCACGCATGAGAAATTGTGCTCTCGCGAGTTCGCTCTGAGGATTCACTGAAGATTCAGGATTCAATTGGCCGAAGCATGCCAAAACGGATGCTGGCACCATTACCGACAATGTGGTCCTTCAAGAAGTAATAATGCTTTTTTTTTCCTCTGCGGAATTATGGTTTGTCCATCAAAAAATAAAAAATAAAAAGCTAAAAAGCAAGGAAAATATGAATAAGAAAATAACGGGAATAAAAGGCAATGGCCAGGAAATTTTCAAAGGAGAAAGGAGTAAGCAAGTGAGAGAGCTCAAATACAAGAAGTTTCTGTAATCTTGCGACGTTCCAGTTTGTTCCGAAGGATGTGCGTTGCGCGCTTGGAATGGTATTCCTTCGATACCTCTCAGTTCTGGCCTTAGGCGTTCAACTGTAAGTTGTCGAGTGGGCAAGTTATCATGGGCTGTAACTGTAAGTTGTTATGGGCAAGTTGAGTGAGTAAGTTATCGGAGTTGTCTGCAGCGACGTTGACATAAGGATTCCCACTCGTTACAAATGCATTAGAACCCATGGCAGATGCGGTGAGCCACGCGATGAACCTTCTCTAGCTGATCTGTGAGAGATTTCGGGAAGCCCCATACCAAGCTGGAGTACTCGTCGTTAGAAAGAAGCTATGGTACGCTCTGACGAGGTGTTTTTGATGCACCTGCTCGTTTCAGAAGTTTCAAGGCATGGTAACTCTTCTCGAGAGAGGAGACCATCTTGTGCACTCGTTGGTCCCATTTCAAGTTTTCCTGGATCTGGATCCCAAAGTATGAAATGCTGGCACTGCGTTGGATCGTCTGGCCATCAATTTCCATAAGATGGGTGAAACTGTTCTGCTCGGGAAATGATTTTCGGAAGTCGATGATTAGTTCTTGAGTTTTGGCAGCATTCAGCAGGAGTCCTCTTTGCTTGGCAAAAGTGCCAACGGCTTGGACAACTTCCTTATATCTTGCTGGGTCATTGAGATTCGAGACGGAGCCAGCGACAGCCGTATCATCAGCATATTTTAGGAGAACACTGTCCCTCGTGCTTAGTGCATCTGTGCGGCATGTGAACGCGAGAGGTCCTAACCCCAGTAGCACATAACATTGAATCAACACGGATTCAATGTTGATTCAACATCCGGATGTTGAATCAACGTTGAATCAATGTTGTTTCAATGTTATGTGCTACCAGGGATGATGTACCCTTGCGGAACGCCTGTCTTGATGTTGACCCGATGCTGTTCTTTCCTGTACATCAGAGTGTTCTTCCGTTCTTGAAGGAAGCTTCCTATCCATTGGAGGTTCTGCTGTCTGACGCCCAGTCTAGACATTTACTAATAATTAGATCTCGGTTCAGCGTGTCGAAAGCTGCGGTGAAGTCGAAAGTCATTATGCAAACAATCGCTTTGGGTTTGTCTAGTGAGCGTAGAGCAAAGTCGATCAAGCTTAGGATCGCCGAAGATGTCGATGATCCTTTTCCTTAGGCATACTTGATAGCGGTCTAATCCTGTTTCACTGTCTTTCCGAGTGTAGGTTTCCACCAGTTTTTCCAGTGGTTTGAGCAGTACAGGTGTGATGGAGAGGGGTCTCAAATCCTTTGGAGGCGATACTGTCTTCTTTTTGAGAAGCATAAGTACTTCTTGGATTGGCGAGTCCATTTGTCAGGACTATTTTTGTTCATAATGAAATAAAAGTTTTCGTTAAATCCCCACCTGTATCGAGTTTCTCGATCTTTCATGGTTCCTACCATGTTGGTTTACTTTACACATGCTGAACTATTTTATGGTTATTTTTTGCGCATACTGGCAGGTATAGCACGCTGTGCCTCAGCACCTCTTTGATGGATATATGTTCCATTGTGAACTGTAGATCACGTTTTGGCAGCGGGAATCGGACTAAGGCTGTTCTTGGTTGATGTGTCGTGACAAAAAAGTAGGGCTGTGCCGATTATCGCGAAATCGCGATATCGAGCGATGTTTGTCTTATCGGCGATATGTCTGCATATCGCGATATTTTAATTTCTGAAATAATCATTTTTTAAACTCCTTTATTGTTGTGGGAGAGTGGGAACAGAGCACACGAACCGTGCCATTCGCAATAACGGCATAGGACGACGTAAGGATAGACTGCCGGTCTTGACAAAAACCGATGAGATGAGGGAGGGAGTTAATGGATGATCCGAGGACTGCAATCCTCCCTGATGGTTACTTTTCCTGGAAAATTTCCTTGAGGCGAAATTATGGAAATCAGCACACGGATTCAGTCAGCCCCCGAGGATGATGAAACGACGGCCAATTTTTGTGGGCGAAAAAGACCTGGAAACTCATACCTCACGCTCGTGGAAAGTCTGTAATGAGGAGTGCGTTTAGAATTTATTCTCGCAACGAATGCAATACCCATCCGGAATATGAAAAAGTAGCCGCACCGGAAGGAAGAGAAATTCAAATTTCTGGGAATACGACCAATCTCTTGCATCTTGCGACCTCAACTTGATTGTGACGATAATCGAGTCTCGCCGCGAAAAAGGCCACTCCAACAATCCTTGCAACTTCTCCTGTCTGGGACGAAGTGGAAGCCCAGCTCCGAGGAAAATCGGTTCCTTAAGTGCTTAAGTTGCCTTAAGTGCTTGACGTAGCTTTCCTTTAAAGAAAAATGGAAGACCTTGAAAACCACTCACGGGCTCATGAATCTTTCACGGTTGCATTTGGAATCTGATAATCTACCATCGAGTCCATCACGGCCTCCAGCAAGAAGTCATACAAGGCAATTTCTCGCTTTCCTAACCCACGCGGACAGCTTCGACCCTGTAGAAGCAGAGCCGCAGGACGAAATCGATGACAATTAATTTCGTTCGATCTTACATTAATAAAGCAGCGAAATGGAGATCGATGATCCACCGATACGGCAGAGTCACAACGGAAGAAGACACCCGTCGCTTGCCGACCTGGCTCACAAATACCTGCGAATTCTCGGAACTTTCGTCCCATGTGAGCGACTCTTTTCGAGATATGGATTTTTTGCAAACGAGCATCGTGCATGCTTTGAGACAGAAATCGTCGATATGTTCTCTCTCCTAGGTTTGAACGACGAACTACCATGATGTCATGTATCCGAGATCATATCTAAATCATTACCAAAATAAAGAGGTTTGTCCTGAGATAAATGCGTCATTATTACCACCCCCCCCCCCCCCCCCGATTGAACCCTTGCGATATCGCGATATCGGGCGATGTATAGGTCGGCGATATCGATACTTAAGAAATCCATATCGCCCAGCCCTAAAAAAAAGTATACGTACTTGTGTTGAATGCCGCTAGTTTAATAGAATTCGCGATTAGCTGAGAAATGGATGTCTTATTCGCTCAGCATGGCAACACAGGTTCGTCCAAAAATAAGCATTCTGCAGTAGTTCGGCTGGTCGCAGAAAATATGCCTACCTATTTGCAAGCAAACGATTGCATGCGAATAACAATTACTTCAAATCAGATTATATTCAAATCTTTGAACAGAGAATGAACATGGTTTTCATTCATACGTGGAATATTGAATCCTTTGAAGAGCTTAGCGAGACCAGAAAAAGCGCTCTCTTGGGCTTGGACTTCTTGTACTAGAGGCAGAAATGGAAACGTAGCAATGAACGATAACAGCTGTAAGAAAAGGGCCTAAGGCTCTGACATAGCCAATGCTTATTACCTCCTTCTTCCTGTCTACCAGTATTACAGAGGAACTACTGAACGCTCATCTGCATTGACAAGTTTCCTCTACCTATATTACCGCAATAGGGCCGTCCGTGGTTATCACGAGCAACCACCAAAATGGTTGGCTGCAAACGGACCAAAGGCGTGACGATATGAAGCATATAATGCATATAATGACTATGTTGAGAGTCGAAACAAGGGAGTAAAAGGAGATGTTTGTATTTTGAGCGGATTTATGCAACACTGTCTGAAAACGGAGGATAGAGTTTTAAAAATTCTATAATTGAATCCAGTGATGAGTGAATTCCGAATCGAGATTCAGTTCGAATCGGATTCAAATCTCGTTTCTGGAAGATTCGAGGTCCCGAGTTGTTCTGAGCGCATTCGAATTTTATTACATTCTAATCTCATTTAGAATTTTTTCGATACATAAAATGCGTTATGGTTTTAACAGGTCATTCGCACGAGAAGTTGTGAATTTATTTTTACGTTCCTCAACTAATAGCGTGTTGAGAGGATTTCGATTCGAGCAGTTCTGGGTGACAACCAGACAGCTTTCGACAGAAATGCAGCTCTAGAATAGACAGAGATGCCTCGCTTGCTGATGGAAAATCGCAGACTATAGCATTAGAAGGATCCGTGTTTATTAATAATATGAATTTGAAAAGCCTCCAGCCGAGCAGGAAAACGACAACTGCTGTGCAAGGAAACGGTGCCCTGAAAAGGGAACCTCGATGAATGGAATTCTGTTTGGCTCATTTTCGAAACTGCTTTTTCCGAAGCTTCTTGTTTGCTCCCGGCTGAATGCATAGAAGGCCTCATTAAACATTCCTTCTGTGTCGGATTCCCTCTTATCTCGGACCACATTTTCTTTCCTAATTATGTTTCCTCTCTGTCAACTCGAGATTCAATATGGGGACTGTGAAAAATGATATGAAGACAAAGAAAAGGAGTCGTTATAGGTTTTTTTCCCAGAGAAAGAAAAAGAAACTAGTTCGATGAAGGCAATTTTCCCCAGTCTATTTTCTTCCATTCCCTTCCCTCCGTGCCAGCGGCTTAAGCCCGAGAATGAAAGGATTAAGGGGATTAGCGGGGGGGTTAGGAATTAAATACAAGCACAGTACTTTCCCGTTTCTGACTTTACCCTGGTGAGAAAAAAATATATTCGGAAATCTCGAATCGATTGGTCTGATCCACAAGAGTTCCGAGTTGACGAGTTTCCAAGTTGTCCATCAAGCTTGCGCAGAGAGCAGGGACGACAGCACGATTCCACATAGTATATAAACTCCGCATACAGTTCCGAGGTTTTCACAAAATGTATTACTGACAATTTTCTGAACTCACTGGCCAGAGCAAATGGTTGTCAGAACAACTTTCTTCAATTTGCAATAACATTTATTCCATTTACAAACTTTTTCTTAGCACACCCAATTTGGAAGAGTAGAAACTCACCAAAATTAAGCTGAATAATTGTGACTTGATCGGTTTCCAGCCAGACCATCGGACCGCCCGTGGACCCAAAGAAAATCCTTTAGAAATGAAATGAACTCTCGATTCATCCCTTGAGTACCGATCTGGATCGTCTCTTTTCGTATCTCGATCCTCTTATCGCTGCCTGCCATGTTGCAGCGATACGATAACTTTCGTATTTCGTTGATGAAACCCACTTCGTTAATGTCGTCTATATTTACTTACCGTCGCACGTCTCCATCGAGTGTTTGTAATTTATAATTGAGACTCGCGAGAAGACTAATCCTTTTCTGCCTCAAGAGATTAAAAAAAGTTATCTTCATGCCAAGGAGACGACATAATTTGATCGAAAAGTTAGAGAGGCGTCTCATATGTAATCATGGAAGTCTTGCTGTTGACTTCCCAGTCTCCACGACAATATTGGCTCAACGTTGAAAAGATGCTGACGATGCTGAGGAGATGTTGATGCTGAAGATCCAATGCATTCCTAGTCTACCTTCTTAGCCAGCGTTGACCTGATGCTGAAAATATCAATATTGCTAGGACATGGTCCGGTCAACGTTACATCAACAGATGTCGGGTGAGACATCTATTGATGTGACAGGCATTTAAACAAACAAAATTCCTCGTCCCCGAAGTGAGATGGCGACAAATCGCCTACACAGTGAGTTACCTCATACATGCAATCGGCACGCATCCGCAGTACTTTTGGAACGGTACTTGATATTTCCTCCACAGACGACACCAGGGGAGGTATTTGAATTCCTGGATACATTCGACTGAAGAGGCAACCCAGCCCATCGATACCCAGGATGATTCTGAGCCTGGAAATGAAGAGAAGAAAGTCCCTGTGGCGATGCGACTCCATGAGATCCTCCCCCCCCCCCCCCACCCAATCCGGAAAATAAGGCCCATGTCTATTTAAACAGCTGCGTTGTTTAAATAAAACGGAGTGATTACTAGTCGTCTTCTCATTGGCTGCAATCACTCTCTCGTCCTCTTGCGAGTCCGAGATGCCTCTCTAATCTCGGCTATCCATGTCGAGATGGGAGAGGGGTTATCTTTATTTCGATATCCGAGGGGTTGAGAAGACGCTGATACAGCATCCGCAGAGTCCTTCAGCAAGTAAATGGTGC
Organism: Darwinula stevensoni; assembly: GCA_905338385.1. Classification (NCBI taxonomy): domain Eukaryota; kingdom Metazoa; phylum Arthropoda; class Ostracoda; order Podocopida; family Darwinulidae; genus Darwinula; species Darwinula stevensoni. Next base: position 17,592 of record CAJPEV010000642.1, on the reverse strand, counting down.
ATGAGCAGGAATTCAAAAGAATGTTAAGACATTGTTGTGACCTGTATCACTTCAACACAGAGACATGTTGGTTCAATGTGACAATCAATTTCCCTCAACGTTGACTCAACCCGATGGATGCTGAAACTTCAATGCTCTTACAATGTTGTATTAATATTGCTGTTCAGACTGGATTGCTTCTTCAACTTCTTTGATGGTTATGTACAGGGTGGTCCGAAAAAAAAATAAATGAAATAAATACAATAAATTTAATAATATCGCACAAGGAAGTTGTTAATATCACTCTGACCAGCACCATAACTATGAAGATAGTGTTTTACTATCCACATTCGCTCCTGCACTGAATACTGAGGCATTTTGGTTCAGTTATAATCACCTGAAATGAAAAGAAAATAAAAGAAAATTTCACTTAATTTTTTTTGGACCACCCTGAAGTATAGAGAATGAATAGCGTAGAAGCATAGAATAATTATAGAATGTAGAGTCCGATATCTAAAGTCTGATAATAGAATCGAATACTTTTTTTGATTGAAAGCATCTGGAATATTAGAACTCCAGTGGAAGCTGTGGCAAGAACTGGAAAGTCGTCCAGCAGGTGTTTGTGCACGATTTCACCGTGAGTCCAGACAGATGTGAGTGGCAGATATCCGCAGCGGAAGGAAGTGAACGATGCCATCGGTCACGCATATTTTTTGGCTTTCTTGTAAGGACATTTTATGGTTTTGTAAGCCGAGGGGAGGCGAGAAGCAGACTCCTTCGATAAATACCAAAATTTGTCATCTCATCGATTCTAGGATGTGGACGTACAGTATCTTCTGGTGCAGAAGCCAAAACTGTGAAAGATGGGCAAGGTCCCGCATATTTCTTTGCCTTCGCGACAGGCTTCCTATCGCCGGCAGTTTCAGCTTATTGTAGGATGCTATTTCGATGACTATCGTGTTATATCGCGAGTCGAGGTGCACATCTAAACTAAAATACAGGTCTAGAAGTAAAGACATCCTAAGCAAAACGGTGAGTATTTATGGCGCGACCGTCCATCTTGCATCGAACTGCATCGAGACAGTGCCACGAACCATGGCATGCATGATAGAAGGCGCAGTATGCAGGCCTGTGAAAATTGTAAGCCTGCAGCACAGGTGACCTCCACGGTCTCTGGGATCCAGCGGGGTGGCATCCCGAAGCAGGCGCCCATAACTTCTCTCACCCATCGCGGAGAGCGTCGAACAGCCCCGCGACGGTTGTTTTTTTTTTAGGGGGGGGGGGGGGGGGGGAAGGAGGGGGGGGGGGGGGGGGGGGGTAGATTTCCGAATATATTTTTTTCTCACCAGGGTAAAGTCAGAAACGGGAAAGTACTGTGCTTGTATTTAATTCCTAACCCCCCCGCTAATCCCCTTAATCCTTTCATTCTCGGGCTTAAGCCGCTGGGGAGGGAAGGGAATGAAAGGGGGTGGAAACACAAAGGATGCAGCTCGTTAGTGCAATCAGCGGTTTTTGTTCTTCGCATCGATTAGTTCATCAATTCCAAGTGAGGGAGAAGGCTGACAAGCTTCAACAATCGGAACAAAAGCATGCAGAGGAAAATGAAGCTTCCTCAGTCATAAATGGGGAGCTCTGCCTGTGATGTGGTCATTTAACTGCCTGTCTGAGTGACAGAAACTTTTGTTGTTTTTGGTTATAAGTATAGTGAATAGAGACTACACTCTTAAAAAAAAGTGAGCGCCAACCCCAGTTTTCCTCCCTTTTTACTCTGATGAGTGTGCAAATGGAGAAGAAATTTTACGCTTTCACCTTCCTCTAATTTTCTCCTCTTTTTGCTCTTCCAGAGCAAAAATGAAAGGGGAAAAGGGAGGAAAGAGAGGAAAACTGGGGCTTGCGCTCGCCTTTTTTTAAGAGTGCATTTGTCTTGAAAAGTGGTATATATTTAAAAAAAAATCCACATGAAAGGGTTAAGTCATGTTACGGCTTTGGCACACCATCTGATGAAATGGATGTAGAAAATCCTAGACCCATCGCGATCTGCTTTTCAATATATCTGCTTTTAAATGGAGCTCATATTTTAGTTCGCATTATACGATCAATGTCGACAGTGGTTCCCTGGGAACGATCACCACGTATCTCTCCAAGTAGCAGTACTAAAGACGCTGCCTACTAATTTTTTCATTTCACTTGGTATTTTCGGTCAGCCGCACGAACGACAGTAGAATACTTTATTCTTCGAAGGCGGAGAAAAGCACATCCCATGCAAGAACCATCATCGAACCAAATACCGAAGAGTCGCAAGGTGGAGGCGATCGAAGCGCCGATCGGATTGGACCGAATTCCCTAGGCGAAGCGGGTCTTCCTCTGCAACCCATTCACGAGCACGCCTCAACGGAGAAAGAAAATGCACGTATCACATGCAGGACGACGCTAACTCCATCCATCCATCCTGAATATGATAGACTACGTGGCACAGGTAAGCGTCTCTTCCGGAAAGGGACGGGACTGAAAAAAAAAAGACTTCGACGGCGAAACAATCACTCTTCCTAACAATCACTCTTCTCCCCAAACGACAAACAGGCACCATTTAGAATCGCACGCTCCGGTCTCTTAAAAACATTGTGTACTAAACAAACAATTGTGTACCGAAAACACTTTAAAATATCTCTATTCCTGGTAGAGATGTTGTACGTACTATGTTACAAAGTGTATACTGAAGATACAATGTCGATGATAAAATTGACACAATCGTGCGGATCGATGATGCCCACATTGTATACTCCTGGCACACAATTTCCTTAAAGAGAGTATCATGGGAGATGAAAACGTCTCAACATCTATGGCGGAGAGGCTCCAAAGTCGAGAAAGGCTCTTCAGTGAGCAGAATCTGTACAAGGTGGAATGACGAGGCATCGATTCTCCTATCCCCCAGAGGGGTAAGCAATACGGACTAGGTCCCAAGCGTCGCGTCCCGCAGCGGCTGACTCGCATCGAGTATGAAGATTTCAAGAGATCGGTTCTCGGAGAATCTACTGCTGGGTTTCGGCGACGACCAGTGTCTTAGCGTCATCGGTCGCGTCTCGGTTACTAGTGACGGGGCCGTTGATCGTGGTGGGTCCGGCCTGGCGGCGGCTAACCTGGGTCTGTTCCTGGAATCCTCCCCTTCTCAAGTGGCATCGGCAGGCCCGACTGAAACTCTTCTTGAAATTCTCGCTTAAGAAAGCGTAGAGAATGGGGTTGATGGCAGAGTTGCTGTAGGCGAGACAAGAAGCCAAGAGGAAAACCGTAACGGCCTCGTGGGACATCGTGGATCGGTAGGGCGTGAGGAGAAGGCTCAGCTGAGTCGTCCAATAGGGCAACCAGCAGAAGACGTACACGGCTATGACGGTCAAGACCAGCTTCGTCACCTTCCTGTGGGATTTCCTCTTCTCCTGGGATCTGTTCTTGGGACCCACGGTTCGTAGCTTTCGGATGACGAGGCTATAGAAGATGAAGATGAGAATGACGGGGATGGCAAAGCTGAGGGCGAAGCTGTAGAAGATGAAGCACGTCTCCCCTCTCATGCTGTCGGAATCCGGAAAGATGACGTTACAGGATCGCCGCTCTTCCTTCCCCAGGACCCCGGAATACATGAAGATGGGAACGATCAGAAGAGCCGAGGCCGTCCAGGCCGTCAGGGAAACGATCCTCGAGATGAGAGGGGTTCTCAGACGAGGTGCCGAGATCGGGTGGCAGACGGCAATGTAACGATCAGCGCTCATCACCGTCAGGATGATGCTACTAGTGAATTGGTTGATGCCCGTCATCGTCATGTAGACCCGACACATGGTCGTCCCGAAGGGCCACGGCGAGAAGGACGTGATGATGACGAACGGGAGACCGACGAGGAAGCACTCGTCGGCCAGGGCCAGGTTCAAGATGTACAGATTCGTGACGGTCTGCATCTTGGAGTATCGAAGGACGACGTAGATGACCAGGCTGTTCCCGCAGAGACCGAGGATCATGATCAAGGAATAGAGAGTGACGGCAATGGACTTGACGATGACGAAACCCCTGGCTTCGGTCATGTTTCCTCCCAACTGGATGACACCCTCGTCGAGGGAGAGCGACTGGCTCTCGTTCCTCCAGAAGTCTTCCATGAATCCCTCCACGTTCCCTGCGTTCTCCATCTGCTTGGGGAAAACGAGAGTTCAGTTCCTTCCTGCTTTCACCCTGAAATGGAATAAACACAAATGAAGACGGTGTGCCTAAGGGTTGAGACCAACCCGTTCCTATTCTCTCCTCTCACAGATTCTAATATCCGTCTTCGTTGAACCTTATTTTCCGTGTTCCACATTTTGCGCCTCAATTTCATGGTCAAATGGCGAGAAAAGTTTGCCCGTGTAGACAAGTCACGGTTCAGTGGTCAAACCGGTTGTGGGCGATTATTATGCAAACCCCACTGAACCCGCTGCTCTTTAACGTACTCTTTGTCTGGAACAACTTCATTTCACGCATCATCCTGATCGTTCATTACGATGCCTTTTTGTTCTTTCAGTTATTTTTTCCCTCAGGAGGGCAGGATATGACCCCCATTTCCCCCTGGTTCCGCCCCCTTTCTGCGCTACTTCAGGGATGGGTAAAATCGAATCATGGTTCCATGAAATCAGATTTATATGACATCCTGGTATCGTATTAGCCTCATTTTTCAGAAATCGAATCAATAGATTATTCACTTTGTAACGTGAGTAAGGTGAAAGGTGAAGCCAAATCCCTTGATAAATATGCCAGAAATAGGATATTCGCGCAATTCCAGCACTTATTGGGATCGGAAAGGGCGGGACACGCCGTGAACATCCCAGTCATCACTTAGACCAGTGCTTCTCAACATTTTTTTCCCCTCAAGCGATGATAAGGACGTGGCCGCATCATCTGGTGCGTCTTTGCGGAATGGGAGCATAGCATGCGATCAATGTGCTAAAAGGAACGGAAGACGTGTGCCACTTTTTTCATCGATCGATAACGAGACATACGGTGTCCGGATATGCTCTTCTCCCTGTTATATTCTCTCCCCTCGGAAAAGGATACCAGACACAAGCTGGAACATTTCCCTCTTTGTGGTGGACTCATACCCCTTTCCTTTTTTCCCTTTTATTCTCTCCCTTCCTCCTTTCCCCTTTGTTTATGGTAAAGTTCTGGAACGAGCGGAGTCTCTTAAACGCGAATGTGCATCGATTTGCACCGCCTGCTCTGCGGTGTGATGGTCGTTCGACGAAGCAGAAAACGATTTCGGAATCAAGTGACTTCGCGAAAAATCTGCTGGAGTTTCCTTCTTCGTCGAATCGCAATCCGGCGGGTAGGTGACATCTGACAGCATGCGGATTTCCATTCCCTCCACATTCCCGCATCTCTGCCCGAGTGCGTTCAGATGATCACCCACGAGGTTCATCACAATCGGTGAGATTCTTGCGATCTCGTGGGAAGGCACAGCTCCTCTCGCGTCTCCTCTAGGCAGCGCCGAGCGGAAGGATGTGGATAAAGCGTGCATATGAATTTCCCTTCAAAAGACTCAATATACATGTACAGAAACCAGGGCCGGATTAAGGTTATGAAGGGCCTAAGGCTAATGGGAGGGAAGGACCCAAATATGAATTACATATTGCATGAAAAAAAATGGAATGGGGGGCCTAAAATAGCTATAGCCTTAGGCCCTAATATTTATTAGCCCATGGGGTTAATCCTGCCCTGACAGAAACTAGAACCCAGAGATGAAAAGCAGTTGCTTCGGATCGAGATGACACGGTTGCGAGGGCAAGACATAAACCACTATTTCCTTAGAATGTACTCAAATTCAATTGAAGGAAGGTGCCAACTCTCAGGAGGGAATTTTTTTTTTGAACTGGAGGCAGCTTGAAAGAGATGGAGTCTTCTGTCCTGGAAACGAGAGACCCCCGATCGACTTCAAAGAGGAGAAACTCATTCGTGGAACGCTATGGAGTGACTGCATTCCTTTACGATCCAAAAATGGATTTTCAGGATTTTCCTGTCAGTTTTTTGCTTTGAAATGTATTTTCAGGCAATAATATTGAGGTTCAAAACATTTAAATTTCTTCTTCTAATACACTGATCAGGTCCCCTGCTCTTCATGATTTTCCCCCAAGAGGCATGAATTTCTAAAATGAATGCATTTCGAATCGTTAAGGTGCGATGGAGCATCCTAGAGGAAGATTAAATATCCCGAGATGAATAAATTCATATTCATGATTTCCATCTCCCCGGAAAAAATATCCTGGTGCTCTTTCAGGCCTGAAGGAAATTACCGGCATTCATTTTTTTCCGAGGGAAATGCTCTCCTGGAAGTGGAACTATGCCGGGACACCGGCGGAAACGAGAATAAAAAGTCATTCAGACGTTCTTCTCCACATTTCGTTCTCGCGTTCGACAATCAACTAATAACTCTCATCTACGTCGCGCGAAATATCTCATCAATTTAGTCCATCAGATCTATTGACAATGTATATTTTTGAAATACCACCTGGAAGGAGGGATGCGGAGGGTGAGTGTGGTGAACGAGTGTGGTGAGAGAGTATGAAGGCCGAGTGAGCGATGGAACGATAGTAGCGCTGTCCACGGGAAGGGTGAAAGTTAGAGGTAAAAGCGTAAAAGCTGTGGGGTGTCCGAAGATTTCGTGATTTCGAGAGTCCCGTCCCCCGTCGAGACATGAAATAAGTATTCTGAATTATTCATGTACAGAATCTTTTCTGGTTCAGTCGCTGCAGCAGCAGGACCTGGACGGACAAAGGGTTCATTCATGAGGAAGCCTCAATCTTCTCCCTTCCCGCCTCAACTGGGAACAATGGATAATTTATTTCATAACGAGACGAGACGTCCAGACGGCGGAACAGGATGAAAGGGTAGAGGCGTTCTCTGGAGACGTTCCTGGAAGCATGTGCATGCTTGAAAATGATAAACACGAGCAAGAAGACTCCTCTTCTTGTCGAGTTTGCAGCCTTCAAGAGGAATTCAAGGACTTCCGTGTCTTTCAAGACGTCGGTGTCTCCCGTTTCCTTCTTTCTATTTCCTTTTACGACCGAGTTGGGCACTTTCTCAAATGACTCCAGCTCCTATTCATGTTTCTTCCCGCGGATCGAAGCAGAAATGAATCGGAAAGGTCCGGAACTCACGCGAAGAGACGTGCAAACTTCAAAAGAGATTGATATCGTCGCAAGTCGGACAAGAGGGCGATTATACAACTTTGACATTTTCCTGGAGCAGTAAGAATGTCCTTTTTTTCTAACAGAATGGATACAAAGATGAATCGAGGGCGAGCCAATAAGTAAAGACACAATAATTATTTGCAACGAATAGTGCAACCGTGCAGGCACAGAGGTTGTTCGGTGGTGAAGGTTTGTTCCTCCTACGTATGTAGTTATAACATCAGCCACCTGAAGGGCCATTGTCCAGTGAAAAAAAAAGAAGACGGCTCCACTAGAGACAGGTACAGTTGCGGAACAGCGTGCTGTTATCAGATTTTTACGGTCAGAAGGTGTGAGGAGCGCCGACATCTAAGGCAGAATTGTTAGCACGGAGGTAACTATATGAACAACCGAAATGTGTATAAGTGGGTGTATAAGTGTATAAGATATGTGTATAAGTGGGTGGAACGGCTGGAAAATGGGCGACATGACATAGATGATCTGCATCGCCCAGGACGACCAAAACCATGAAAACCATCAACAACCTTGGTTGGGAGATTCTGCCACATCCAGCTTACAGTCCTGACTTCGCACCATCAGTTATCATATATTCAGTCCCTTAAAAGAAGCATTACAAGGCCAAAAGTTCGCTGACGATGACGCTGTAGTGAACGCTGTCCGAGTCTGGTTGTGACCAGTCCAAATAATTATTTGCTGTGGGGATTAGGAAACTTGTGGCAAGATGGGACAAATGTATCAATGTGCATATTTGGAAAAATGACCTAAAGTTTGTACTTGAAAGGTTCCATTAAATATATTAAGTTCACCTTTGTGTCTTTACTTATAGACTCACCCTCGTATTATGATATATCCACGTTTGCACCAGAGAGTCGAGAGTCTAAATTCCCTGATGCAGCAGTGAATATTCAATCATCATTCTTCCGTCTGGCAGAAAGGTAACTCGTTGTCATGAAAAATTTTCAAGGTTTCACTTTCGCCCTTTCGTCAGACCAGCTACGCTGATTTGAGAGGAAGAAACGTAAAATAAAAACAAAAACTCTTTGAGGCAAACGGAAAGGAGACTCCGGAATCGATCCAGGCGTCCCCGCACGCTCTCGGCCGCCTCGAGGGAATGACCCCGCTGGAGGGAAAAACGGAGGAACCTCCTCTCGGCATTGGGATTCCTGGCCTGCGAGCGGGCCGATCGCTGCTTCCGACGGGCTGCTTCGACTGGAAGGCGAAGCAGAGTTGAGAGGCGGACTTTAGTCTCATAGTGGACTCGGCAAACTATCGGGAATCTGGTCCATCACGCGGCTTTGAACCAAATTACTCCTGTGAAATTCGTCACGATCGTTTGCCGCTCTTCAACCGCACTCTGCATTACTCCTTTTCCGTACGCAAGCATATGTTCGTAGATTCGGTCGGGGGAGTGCGGTTTTTCCGCCCTCTCGGGACTTCAGTCGTATTCGTAGTCACGCAACATGGGCCTCAAGAGTAATTGAAATCCAATTGTCTGTTCCTGCTTCGCACCGACCTAGATACACATGTTGGATCGACATAGGTCAAACCTGGCAACGCTGGCGCGATGTCGAGTTGGCGATCCGACGTTTGCCTTGCGCTCCAGATGGCTTTTAACGTTCATGATTTATTTATTCCACTCAATCGGTCTTGCCAAATTGAACTCAAGGATCCCTATCCGCGAGAATTCGATTTCCTTCTGTGACGCTGGAACAAAATCATGGGAAAAGCTCAAGACCATCACATGCTTCCAAAGGGTTTCCAACCATTCTACTCTACACTGCACAAGGTCTTTTCAATGGACGGAATGATTGGCGAAATTCTTAGCGCATACATTCTTCTAAGTTCGTATTGCGTGACAGAAACCGAAATTAGGTCAAGAAAAAAGTATTCAATCCCATTCTTTGCCAGAGGATGCTGAAAAACACAGGAATGCCCCCATCTATAAAGCGAATAGAACAATTGGATCTTGCTGATTTAAGGATTGGGATCCAGGAAGGAAAGAAATTAATTATGCAAACTTGGAATCCAGGAGAGATGACACGAGAGTCAATAGTTCATTTTCGAGGCAATGGCCGTTTGGGCTCGGTAACACGAGCCAATTGCGTTCATTCGTGAAGCGCGTCTCGCTTTTTCGCTCGAAGAAGGAAAAATCATCGGGCCGATGTAAGTGAAAGTTGGAATTATGGTGGAAACGAGAGGGCTTCGGGCCAAAAGAGAGCCGAGAGGCATGCCAAGAGTGGCCGGAATTCCAGTGTTGAGATGGAGCCTCTTACGAGTCTCTCATTTCGAGAGTTCGAAGGTCTCACTCCCTAAGGACGGGTAAGAGACATGCGAGTTTAATCGGATCAAATTAATCGCGCAGGAAAGGAACTGTTTTTTTTTTTTTAGAATTAAAGTGCGGAACTCCTCCTCCTTTGAAGTGCTTCCATGGGGACGTCGATCGTCTGAAGGAAAATTTCTCCCGCGAGGAAATTTTATGCGCATATACTTGCATGAGTAAACCTCCATTGATATCGATGCGTTTGATGATATCACAAGATGGCGAATCGTAGGGTTCGGCCAAAAAAAGAGTCGGCGTTAATGCCATCGCTTCCACGGAATATACACCTACAGGGTGGCGACGCGAAGGTGAGTGGATGAATAATTCCATGGACTCACTTTTGGAGACAGATGCTGCGATGGCAAATCTTCCGAGGGAGATGTACAGGGTGGAGACTGAAAGAAGGGGAAGGAGCGGATGTTTATAATGCGAGAGGGTGTGCGCGAGACCCCTCAATCGATGGCCAGGGACCCCCACTCCGCGCATTCTCAATCCCGCTCCCCGTCGATTTCTTTCCTCCTCCGCCTCGGCTCCGGTCTATGTGAGTCTCCGGAGTGAATCCGACGGGGACATGATAGATTTAATCACGGCTTAGCGCCGGTAAGAGATGCCGAGATTGCCTGCTCCTTCCCGGCTGTGTACCTTTCCGGGTGGAATCGCGAATCTAATGACACCCTCGTGTTGCCCCTTCGGCAGCTTCATTCGATTTTCCCGGGAAACAAACACGGATGGCGACTTCTTTTTCACGAGGACAGAAACCTTGCGCAGTTCTTTCGCGAAACCTCGCTCAACTAATTGGACTCGGGCTTCCAACAGTGGGCGCGTTGCCATGGAAACATATACGGTACCAGAACTATGGTATCGCGTATCCCCTGCTCGCGAAGACGCCTCGGACCCTCATATTTGAGAGAATTCGCTTATAATCTGGAGCGAGCCCGTCCGACTTGCCATCCCGCCAGGCACGTCCATGATGCTCGTGGGAGTTCCTATTACCGTATTTCTTCGGCAAGGAGAAGATGGCGGACGACCTGGGCAGGAATGTCACATTCCTGCTGTTGTCATTCGACGACAGAAGCCCAGCAGTTTCCGAACAGAATTCGGTTGTAGCAGATCCCTCGAATGCTTCCGAAATACACCCCAAGTACAACATACAAACGATACATTTGAGAACGCATAAATGCACACAACTCAACTCCTCACTCTTCGAGCGAGACAAAAAAATGGGTGCGAGGGAATTAGATGCATTGGACTGGTGATTCTCGTGTCGTCCCCCCTTGGCTCTACAATAATGAAATCGTCGATCATCTGACTAATGGGCGAACATGCTATTCCGAAAATTTTCTGGAGGGCAAGTATTCACTTTTTTTTTTAAATGGCACAATAACAGTTAGGTGATGTTGAAATTTCCACCAGGAAGCCGAGAGTCATTGCTCTCTATCGGAAAGGCGAAATTCTTCAATAATCATTCCTCATCATGATAATACTCGCCCGGAAAGGCTCAAAATTGCACATTCCGCTTCGGTCAATTCATAGACAAAATTTTTATTTCCCTCCCCCCCTTTTTCTCCTTTCTTCACGAGGGTTGAAAGACCGTCTGAGATGAGGCTAACCGCCACGCAACCGAAGGCGACCTTTCATCTTCGCAATGTAATCACAACCATTACCAACGAACCGAATCCGATTCTAATTCGCAGCACGCACGCGGCGAAAGTTCAACGGCGTCTTGCAAGTCTGGACCGGGATTCGAGGAGGAGTTGGGAGGAGTCTGAGCATTCCATTTCTCCATTTCATTCTTACTTCCTCTCGATTCTTGGAACTCCTAACAAGACGAAGGGCGTTCCCCAGAGCTTCGATTTCAAAAACTCGGTGAGAAATAGGAATATTAATAGGCACCCTTCGCACAGGAACTCTTCGTCGTGACTGATTTTTCACTTGTGCTCCGAGGGTTCACATAGATTTAATCACGGTCGTCCAGAGTCCGTTATGCATGCATTTGAAAAAAAAAACTCGTAAAAATAAACACATTTTCCGGCTTTACACTGGAACTCTTACATCTGCGAGCGTTTTGGAATTTTTTTGTTCTCCACGGTCATACAGTATTGTAACGATGTTTACATAATGTTTGCCGATCGTGTATATAGTTCCTTATGTCGGGAGTCAGGAATGTTTCCTTCGGTATCCTGAAAGAAGTTGTTTAGAGGTTAAGCGCGAGGGAATAGTGCACACCCCCTAGGGAGGTAGAGCCGAGCGGGCATGACTACCCGAGCAGGATCTTGTTTCGGGGAGCTGCGGAGAGCTGCAGACTCCATTCACCAACCGAGGCAACGAGGTTCCTTACGCCCTCGTGCCGAATCACCGTCTAGGTGGTAGACTTCCCCGGCTCGTGTATTGTCCCTGTCCCCGTTGTCCCTGTTCGCGTTTGGCAATCGCAGTCTGTATCTGGTTGATGTGTAATAAGCTTTCTTGGCTGTGACATTCCTTTGCATTGGATTGCCCCGATTGATCTGGTTAAGAAACTCGGTTGTGTTGTTGAAACCAATGGCTCGCATTAAAGCTTGGCTGTGGTCCCCTATCCGCTCTCCTGAGTTTCGTTGGGGTTCACCCCGATCCTAGAGCCTCCTGTACGGCTACGGTTATACCCGGTGTCGGCATCCGGTCTGCGAACTGGAGGGCGGATCTCGCCAGTACCCCAACGTGTCGGATTCAGTACTCCGGAAGGGTGGTCTGACGAGACAGGCCGCCAAGACCGTCACAGTATTTAAAAGAAAGACCGATCTCTCTTAAGGATAAAGCAGACCGTTCCTTCCGTCAGTGTAGAAACCAAACCGACTAAATCTTGGGCCTTCGAACGGGAAGAAAAAATCCACCTTTCCCGCCCTCTGATGCAACACGAATGAACGCGGTGAGAATTCCGCGGAAGGAATCGGAAGACGCCAGACAAGTGAAAGCGAGCAGACTTTTCCTTCTTTTTTTTTTTTCTTTTCAGCATCGAAAGAAGAAAGACTTGACTCGGAAATGACTCCCCTCTGCCGCTCTCCCACGAGGGATTTATCAGACAAGCGAGGGAGAAAAGAGAGAAATGAAGAGACGAGATGGAGGGAAAAAAAGGGACTCAAATCTCCAATTTCTCCTCTCGGCAATGAAATCGTTCTTTCATTGCTGCGAGAAGAAATGAATTCTTCGCGAAACGATCCCCCCTTTTTTTTCACAACTCCTCAGAAAAATCGAAAGCCCTGGAGCCGGCGGCGGTGACACACCGGATCCGTCTTACCCGAACCCCGATCAGATTCCATTCATGTCGATTATGGGAACGAGATTAACCCAAACGAACCGGATCCCACGTGGACCCTTTCATCAACCCAAATTAATTCACGTTTTAGCAATTCTGCATGAGACTCCCAGGGGGGAAAGATGGAAATGAGTTCCTCTCCTCTCTCTCTCTCTCTTCATTCATCATTCCACGCAAAGTCTTCAAAGTCTTCCAAAGATTTTCCAAATGAATCTCCAAGAGAGAATCCTAGCTCGTACCCGAAGGAATGCTGATATGTTCTATGGCATAAATGATTGTCTCGGTCCAAATTATGCCCGGTCTTTCTCCGTTTGAAGAGCCATCTTTTCAGTACTCGTCTAACTATTGGACGATGTCCTTTTTTATTATAAATGTTCACCCCAAAGATCGCTGTGAAATTCAACATTTTACGTTCCTTTCACTCCCCGTATCCATGTGGATCCCAGTTGGCAGAAGAAAGTTTTATGGGCCTTTCCCGTCCACATTCCAGTTAAATTCCTCTCCCAAGAGAGAGAGAGGAGAGAGAGAGAGAGAGAGAGAAAGGGAGAGAGGTGTGAAGAAGAACTGGAAGAACTATGAACTCAGCGAACGATTCCGGCCTTAATTCCAGTCACGAGCTTCACTGCCTAACACTGGCTAACAAGGAGGTAAAGGAAGGAGAATTTCGTGGAGAAAAAAAAAAAAAAGAGTCTCTAACCCCCAAAGGACTTCGCAGACCATTCGGTCTGATGAGACGAAAAGACAACGGATTAGTTTCCTACTTTCCTCACGTCTGGACCCGAATGCCTCCAGGGAAAAAGCTCAGCCTCTCTTCAAATCAGGCTAAAGGGAGGCTTTTCCAAGCGCTGCAGAGGGTTGCCATCCAGGGTTGCCATCGAGTTTCTTTTGGTATATTACAGTGGAAAGAAAGGAATTTTCAATGGAGCCACAGAGTAAGATTTGTATCATAAAGCTGGTCGATTTCAGGCTAGTTTTTTTTTTTTACAGTGTAGAATCCGTTATCAGACTGGTGAACGCAGAAGGAATCTGCCTACGTGGTTACAGAAAAGTCGTGCCAACTCGAGCTCATCCTCTCGCGGCAACAGCTCGTTCGTGTGTCGATGTCGTCGACAGTCGTTCCGTGTTGGCTGAGGGAATCACGACGAGCCGCTCCAGCGATCGCACTCATCGTCTTCTCATTTCTCTCACGATGCGTTTCGGAGGATGAGACTCACTGAGACTCCCTGAACTTTCGGGGGAATCGTGCAAGAGCCTTTCGAGAATCGGAATATCGATTCCATCGGAATTCCGCCCACGTTCAAGGAAGGAATCCGTCCGTAAGTTTGCCCCGCTGAAGATCGGCGGTCTCGGCTGACGTGTCAGCTTCCAGCACGATCTGTGTGCCGAAGAGGCGTCCCAGGAATTGCAATCGAGTCGGCTGAATGGAAGTTGAATTCTTCCTGATTGAGATGCTCAGGAAAGTCTGTGCAGTTGAGTGTCCGATCCAGGGGAAGATGAAAAAAAAAGTATATGCCTCGATGTAGAGTAAGGCAGAATAACGCAATGACATTACCTCTGGGCGTTGACACAGGATGAAAGAGAGCAGGAATAGCGCGAAGCCGCCCGAAACTCAAGCTTCTCCACGAGATCAGAAACTCCGTTGCTGATCCTTCGCGTCTCGCATTCGTGAAGCGACCAAAATGGAATAATAATTTTCAAGAGCCTGGAGCCCTTTCTCAAGAATTTCACAGGTACGCACGCTGCACGTGCTGCCGATGGCTTCGTCACGGCGAAACCTACTGCTTCATTTCATACTCTTTTTTCCCCATCCCTTTATGCACACCACCTTGCCCACTCACAAAATGATTTCGGCAGCTTGGCTCTCTTCATCGAGATGCCTTCCGTTAGAAATGTGGGGAATCTCATGCTCCCGCCATCAAGGCTATCACAGAACCCGATTCGTCTCGGCTAAATAAACACGAGGAAACTTGAGGATTCCTCCGAGACATCGGATGATTGGCTTGTTATTTTTCCTCAGGAGATGGCCTGTGGGGATCCAGGAAAAGCTTCGCCACGTACCGCTGAAAAATTCAATTTTCCCTCCGTTGCGAGAAATTATCCTCTTGAACGGGTCGCATCCTCCATAGATATGAAATTTCCAAGAAATCATATTTCGAAGGATTTCGAGGGGAATGAATCTTAAGTACCCAATTGTCGAGAGTCTTGGAGAAATTTCCGGCCCTTCCAGTCGTGATCCAACCGGTCGTACTTTTCTCGCGGGAGAGAAGATGTCTTCGATGGCGATGGGCAAGATTTCATCTTCTTCGTCTGCCATGGAGAGCTTTTACGGATTTTTTTTTCCCAATGCACTTCCGAAAGGGGTTTTGCTGAAGGGATATTAAAACCGAGACGAATTGCCCAACTCCCGAATTGCTCCCAAATTGCCAACGAATTGCCCAAATCGACTCCTTCGAGGTTCATCACGGCATTCGTCTCAATTTTAATATCCTGTCGGCAAGGCCCTTTGGTAGAACATTAAAAGAAAATAATATCATCGACAAATTAGGTGGTATAATGCGAGTCACCCTCAAAAACATCTGCCTTCCCATGAGAAAAGTAAAGAGTTTATCCAACTGCCTCTGGCCGGAAACATTTTCAACACCCCTCGTAAATAAGAGAAATAATAAGGCCTCTTTTTTTCTGTATATCACATACGAGATGAGTTGCGAGCATTTATTCTGAGTATCACTTTGACCAACGGATTTACTATTTCACGAACTGTTTCTGAAGAGAAAACTTTGTAATAATCTGCCTTATGGAAAAAAAAAACAAGGGAGAATTTGAAAATCATGGAGCTATGTGGTTGTTTTGCGGCTATGGTTCGAGTTCCCGTCCGATCACATGTGCGAAAAATGTTTCCAGGATTGCCATTAATTATGGGTATTCCAGGAATGCATGAACTCTCGGAGGAGACGTGTGCATCGCGTGTGCCTCAAGTACGAGTACAAGCATGTAAATTTAGCCCAAGAAAGTTTCGGAAGATTGGACCAAAATATGGCGATGGACATATTTGAATGCACCCAGACACCAGACGCTGTACTTCCAGAATCCGATCAGTACGGACGCACACTTAGCCTTAGTGGGAACCAGTGATGCGACTGTGATGATACTGACGGTATCTAACGACGTTAAGAGTGGGCTGTTGATATTCATCTCGCTCCTCCCCATGACGTCTCACAGCAGGCTGAAGCTGAAGCTGATCATGCTTTCCGAATATCTACGTTCATCTGCACCTAATCCAGAGCACCGTAGGTATAATTTCTTCTGTACTCGGAGAAAATAGTGAGTATGCACCCCTAGACACAAGGATGCTTTGACTGTATGCACAGTACACAAGACCATTAATGGATGTGATCTCGAGAAGGTGCACGAGCGCATTCGAGGTACACAAGTATAGCATTAGAGAGAAGTCCATTTCCGATAACTTGGTGTACTATAGATAGTACAGGGTACTTCTTCAAATGGCTCCATGGATGCATCGTTTCGTCTTAACGTTTGAAGGCATCTGTCTCCAGCACCTTCCTTTCTTGGAAGGGCCTCCATTTATTTCGCCTAAGTCCTCTTATTGCCCGATGGCATTCGGTATTCCAAACGGCATGTTAGATTCTCAAAGGAGGGGCTTTTTCGCTGCTCCTCGTGGATTCTCAGATCGTGACGAGAGGCCATGAAATCGGAACTCTGGGGATGAAATGACGAGAGTTAGTCTATTTCGTGTCCCTCATGATAATGCCTTCCTTCATGCGACCCTAATTCCACTCTTTTTGACCCAGTTCTCGTTGTTGGATCGATGCCCGACAGCTGCTGGGGGGATTTAAGGGCTTTGAAGAAAATCTCAATCATCCTGATTCCAATCTTCAAAAAACCCATTTCATTCGATCAACGAGCATTCGCTCACGAGGAACATGACCATTCGCTACGAATGCGCCAGTCAAAAGTTGAGCATCGCACTGAGGCAAAAAAAAAGAATAAAAAAGCAAGACGCTATGGCGAGTCGAATTTCTTCTTGACCAGAGTCTGGATGAGATTCTCGACGTTGGACAGTTTTTCGTTCACGTTTTCCTCCATGAAAGAAAGCCGTTGTTCGATCTGAGCCATCCGAGCCCGGGATTCCTGCTTCCGAGCGGCCATCTTGGCCCAAGTCGAAACCACCGCCAAGCTGCGCTTCCGGTTCTCGTCCTTGTTCTGCTTCTTCCTCTTGGTGGCCGGCACTTCGTCTTCTTCGTCGTCGGTGTCGTCTTCGTCGTCGTCGTCTTCAGCTTCATACGATCTTTCTCTCTGTGTCTGATCTCCACCTCCTCGACCTTCTTCGGCCTATAAGAGAGCCGACATTACATCGTCACTAGAGTTGCCGTATCATGCTCTTTTGTAGAATATTTGTATATTCCTGTTTTTTTTATATTGATGCTAATTATCAGAACATATAGTATGTTCAGTGCTCTTCTCATTATTTGTTGCAATTTTCATAATTTTCACGCTATTTAATGGTGTTCACATGATTCCAAGAAATAGTGTTCGGTAGATTTTTTCAAATTTTCATTCGAAAAATTCGAATTTTGGATCAAAATTGAAGGGCACCGAAGAGGCCAATGAGACCGATGGCCAATACCATGAGCTACTCTGTTTAATGATGCAACTATTTAATTTTGCTTTGAGATGGGAGAAATTACCTCGCATGCATTGAAGAGTTTGAGATCGATACGTATTCCTATGCGCGAAATTTTTCAATTTTTTTTTAGGATTAGCTTCTCTCTTCTTTTTTTTTTAACCCT
>CAJPEV010000641.1:6915-102716 GCA_905338385.1 Darwinula stevensoni | reverse complement strand
TGACAAGTTGAAGGATCGTTGCTCGACGCACTCGCTTGCACTTTTTCGCAACCCGCTGCCGTCCTGCGTTGCCACGCTCCCGATCGACAAGCCTTACGAGTCATATGGGACATGAAAAAATGAGGAGCGCCAAAACCGCGCCGCATGAGAAGCCATCCGTCCCCCCCGCCCGCGTCGAGGCGAGCCCGGAGCGACCGCTCGAAGACGAGCGAGGCGGAAACGGAAGGCGGGTGGAGCGTGGCAACGCAGCGGTGGGATCAGCTGGGCCCTCCGCAACGGGGACGGCGCACGCATTCTCATTCTGCGCCTTGCCTTGTTTTGGTGAGCTCAGAGCCATCTGGCTTCTCCCTTTTCTCTCTCGTGTGTTGGGTAGGCTTATCATCGCGACCAGCTCGGAAATGGAGTTTCGAGCCTTGCGGACGGGTGCGAACAAAGCATTTCCTGTCGGTTCGGTCTCTCCACGCCTCTAAGCCCGTATGTACTCTTTGGGACTCGAGATCCGTCCGGTGTTCCATCCGGAACCGAAGTTTCGTAGGCCTAGTCCTTGGTCTAGCTGACGTAGGAGTGGGTTCAAGATTAAAAAACGAAAAAAGAAGCCATGCCTCACGTGATCCCTATCGTATTTAAATGTACGATTTTGAGGCCTACGTGCAAAGTTAGATCCAGGTCACAAGTAGTATTTAGTGTGTCATGCAAACTCTTCCACTGGGATCAGCAGATCCATTTGATAAATTTTTTTTAAATTGGCTTGGGAGCAGTTTCTTTGAACGAGTTGAGTTTATTTCAGTTAATCTCTAATCATCGTCAGTTAATCTCAAGTTATCAGAAATTTGAGACTATCTTGAAACTTGTTCGGTGGAATCGCTTTTTCGGTCTGGTGATATCAACTTATGAAAATGAACCGTGATCGTCCGCAATTCAGTTGCAGATAACTGAAACTGATGCTGAACCAGAGTTAAGGAACAATTCCCCCCTGAATTTTGAAACCTCCTTTAGTTAATGGTCCTTTGAGAATACATGGATTCCTATGGGAGAAAAAGAGCTCTTTAGCTTAAAAGCCCCTTCTATCTCCCCTAAATGAGGTTTGTGCATTTGGGCCTAAGCCTTGGCCTGGCCATTGTCTGCAATTTGAGGGGAGGCTTCATTCCCTAATCTAAAGTGACGTGAAATGTGAGGTCTTGGAATCTGCACAAAGCATGTCAGTCTTGTTTACAATGGTGAGTTGGCCAAAGAGCTAGATGTTAATTCCTAGAGGTCAAGTTATAATCCTTTGAATGTGGTATAGGTTCATATTTTGTAGTCCAAGGCCATGAGGCTTCAGGAGAGCTTTACTTCTGTTTTTTTTTTATTATTTTTTTTTTTGCTATGTTAACTTTCAAGAGGTGCTTAAACCTGATTGAGAGGGGAGATGATCTCAGGTCTGGGCCCAGAGGTCCCCTGAGTTCATCCTTTATTGCATCAATAAAGCATAGCTTGTAAATAGCAGTGGGCCTCAGAAGAAAAATGAGGATGTTGTGATGGTAGGGTAGGACTAGTAGAGTTTCAGGTTTATGTAATAAGTCATGCAGTATGCCCTGCTCAATCATTTCTCTTGACATGACTTGGCAGAGTGCCTTCACCATGCCAACCAGACTGACTTCGTGGCTCAAGACTCAGCCAGGTTTCTAGACTTCATAGCTCAAGACTTTGCCAGGCTTCTAAAATAAGGCTGTGACTAGTCCTGATCTTAGGAGCAATTACAGCAGAGCTAAGAAAGTGGGCCACTTACAATTTTGACTTCTCATCGTGTAAATGCACTGGTAACCCTGCAATCTGTGATGAAAATTTACTGTTATAAATGAAATTTAAAAAGTTAACTGTTTTTTCTGTTGTAAAAATTCCAGTCAGGCTATCCACAATCACTTTTCATATTCATTATAATGTATTTGAGATGGCATGGTGCTGGAAGTCAAAGTTGCATGCATTTTTTTTTTTAAATCTATACCAGACTATACCAGACTCATAAATCCCAATCCAAATTTAGACAAATTATATGGACCAATTATATAGACTTTGTCCTTTTGTTGATAAATTTAAATGGCTTTATGATCCAGAATTGGTCAGCTAGTAAATGGCCAATACTGGTGCCTCACTTGGCAGGTGAGAGGCCTGAAGTCCCACAGAGCTCACTTTTTAGACCCCTCTCTTCCCTACTGTTTTTCACTGAGGCTGCGGTAGTACTTGTTCATCCGTGCTTCATGCACATAGATGTTCCTGTTGAGCTCTATCATGTTCAAAATCGATGAGGCCTTTTCTTCAGCAGAGGACTATGAAACAACTTCATTTTACTTCATTAAATTCAAAAGATTTCAGTTACTGCAATTGTAAATGCTATCCATGGATTTGATTAAGTAGGCCTATCTCGGAATTACTATCATTGGAGACCTAGACTTGGTGAGCACACATGAATGTGATCCTTGGTGGTGCTCTTCTATTAATTGATGAAGCCCAGTTATCTTTAAAAATTTACGTGACCTGTCCACTGCAGTGAGAAGGGAGATCATTAGGTTTGAAGGGGGGGGGGATGTGGTGCTGAAAATCTTTTGCTCTCGTATTGCAGCTGACATTTTACTAGCTGTAATATGTGTCAGCTGCTGTCATTCTAGAATTGGTGTCATCTAATTAGGTATGTGCACTTGCTGGTGTTGGCCAAGTTAGTCATTTTGAGGTGAAATCGCTTCCATTATGGGTTTTATATTTTTCCCCACTTGTGATCTACATTGAAGACTTACATTTTGGGAACCAGTGGATACTATCTCTACTGGATAGAGTACCTTTTTTGTGATTCCTGTTACATGTGATTACTTCCTATTTTTCAACCAAGCCAGCCCCAGAGGTTGGCCTTGGCCTTGCAGTAGACCATGAATAAGTTGAAGTCAGTTGCCTAGGTAATGTAAAAGCTGTGGTTGCACCTGTGGTTGCATTTTTTTCTCTCAGCCCATCTGTTTCTGGAACGTTGCAACCTAGAAGTTGGTTTCCAAATGCTCTGCCTGACCACCTGACTTTTGCATGTGGGCAACCCAATAATATGGCAATTCGGACCTGTCCTGATTTTGCTTGCCCTAGAAATTAAAGAGGCAGATTTCAAATCAATCAATACTAATGCATTTCACTTAGTAATGCAGAATGCATTCTGTGCATCTTGAAATATGAGCTTTCATTTCCAGACATACTCATCAAGAAATGATTCTCACTTTGCTATCCTGAGATATCCTTATTATGTCACAATCCAGAAATGAATGTAACCCACACCTTATAGTTTTATATGTATATTGATGTTTGCTTTTTCATTATAAGATGTCTCATACATGTACAGTCCCATGGAAATCTTCACTGGGCTCTCTGTATGAATATTGCTTTTGGCAATGGAATCTTTTTCTTCCAGGTGTTGGATTAGATCTGATTTGCTCCTGCCACTTGAGCTGAGGACCATTTACAAGAGTAACTTCATGAAATGGTCAGTCTTTCATCAACATTGGTGGAAACTGTCTCCATCAACTATGATGACTTCAATGAGAGCTTCCTCACATGTGGCACATGCTTATGTGAGTCCGCTGACTAAATTGTGTTGACTAGAAATTAGAATTCATATGGACCAGAGATCCAGACAGAAGTAGCATGCTATCACTAGTACAGAGTCATTGACATTGTTTTTTGAGAGGCATGCCTTGAAATGGCAGAGTTTCTCGAGTGGTTTTCTTTAAAAGGTTTTTTTTAAGACGTACAGTCTGTGGACTACTGAAGGACCTGGATTTTATACATATCTTTACATAATATTTTCTTCAGACATGAGAAAAGAAAATTTCTTTATTGAAGGTACCTACGATGGAGCAGACCACTCCCCAAAACTTCTGCCTTGTTCACACACAATCTGCAAGCAATGTGTGGAAGCCATCGTTGCATCGAGTACGAGATGTCCTTCAGGCGGTGGGAACAATAATCCCAGCGGACAGATGAGCTTCCGCTGCCCGATCTGTCGAGAGAGCATCCCTCTGCCCCGTGGTGGAGTTTCTGCCCTGCGGCCAAATTTCCTCGTGAATCAACTTCTAGACCTCATGGCACAGCAGAGGAGGGAGGTAGTGCCCAAGTGCTCCCTTCATGCCACTGAGGTATCTTGAATCGATCTTTTGAGTATTGAGTATCAAGGTGCCTGCTGCTTGAAATCTAGTTGAAGCTGTCATTCTTTACAATCATGTGAGGGTAACAGGAAACCCTAGAACCCAGTTGGAAATTTCTGTTTTTCTTCTTCCAATTCCTGGAAGGCTTCACTTCCAGCCAAAGTAGTTCACCAAACATAGGATGGAATGTCTCCTATATTATACATAATGGATGTCCTTCAATTGGTTTCACTCCTGTCTTTTTCTTTAATTTGAGCATGTAGAGTACTTTCATGGTCTTTTGCAGCTTATAACCACCTTATGCTAAGTCGTTACAAGACATGACTGTCTATCACTCACCATTAGAGGATTCTCCAATTATTTGCATGCCCTGAGGTGAGAAGTTAAGAGAGGTTAATGCTGTCTTTGCTGGTGTTGTTTCCTTGTTTTAAGGCATGTTTTTGGATTATGTTTAAACTTATTGGTTCAAGTATGAAGCATCTCAATTGGAGTGAAATTTTATCCATATTCTTTGTCCAATCCAATTATGGGACAATGTGTCACCAAAAAGCTTACTCTGTGACCTAAGAATGTATTTCTGTGTTTCTCCCATTGGTTGAAGTGGGCTGGAACTTTAAGTAGTGAGTTTAAGGGTATAACAATGTTGAACTGAGACACCTTTCTTAAAGATGCTAATGTTCTTGGTGCTCCAGTCACCATATCAAGGAAGTAAAGTGATGTTATGTTTCACCCATAAATATTTGATTTGGTCAAGATTCAGCTTTTGGATGGAAGTCATAGTAGTTTAAAAGCAAAAAATACTTGATCAGTCAAATATCATGATTAATCTGATTGTCTTTGTTGCTGTTTAAACAATGATGCATATCCCCTTTTTTTTCCTTCCCTGCAGGAGTTGTTGTTCTGTGAGACATGTGATGTGGTATTCTGCCCGCACTGTATGGGGTCGAGCCACTCGCAAGGGATGAGTGATGAGACCTGTGAGGAGCACACAGTGATCCCCTTTTCCATCGCCATGAAACGCATGTCTGAGATCCTCCTCTACAAAGCCAAGGAGTGCATAAACAAGGTGTGTACATTTGACCCATTGGGAACTTTCACCATTGATCATGGTCATCCTGCCTCAAGTGGATCAGTGTTGCCTTTTCTTTCTGCCTGTCAGTAGTGGTAATGATGGCATATTTTGTCTTAGGTTTATGCCTTTACACCCTGAGTAAGAACAGAGGCAACAAAAGAATACAAATTTAAATTCAGGAATGGAAGATGTTTGAAGACTTGCTACATGTTAGAGAAAGGAAATGCCTATTTGGTATGGAAATATCACAATACATACTGATTTCTTAGAACACTTGGCTAAATTTGCATTGGTAGAGTGCAGTACAGCTTAAAATATAATTTTCTTGAGAAAGAAATACTTTGCAGTAGGTTATAACTGGAAATGGAGTTGGTAAATGGATTCATATTCATGTTTTCAGTTGAACCAAGCAAACGAGAGTGTAAGCTTGGAGATTAATCGACTAGATAGGAATGTGGAGAGGGCAAAAGAGGCTGTGGAGCAGTCTTTCCAGGCCCTGCTGGATGTGATAGAGGTGCGACGCTCCACCGTCCTGCGCGACTTGGATGCCGTCCATCAGACCAAGAGGAAAGTCCTCCAGGAACAACTGGATGTGATCAACTCAGAAAAGTCCAAGGTGAGGACACTCCAGCTATGCATTTTTGCAGGTGCAGTAGAACACGTTAAATTCAACCTGAGCAACTTGAAAGTTTTACAAAGAAAGGTACTTGAGAATATTGTTAAAATATGACATTTTCTCTGTGGGGGTTCAACTATAGGTTTCTGAATTTCGTTTTGTTTTATCTTGCATGTAACTGAGAATCATTACTGCTATGACTCTTTTCCATGTTTCATTTTTGCTGACTCATTTCACCTGTTCAAGTTCAAGTTGCAACTGAATGAGTCTTGTGCTGTGCTATATTTATGCATGCCTTCTTCCCTCTCCCTCTTTTTCTATCCTCTATTCTCTCCTTACCTCTCTGGAGATGGATCAAAGTGCAAAATGGGTGAGTTCAAACTTGCCAGCTCTTTTGTATTCATTTGGCTGTATCATCTTGGCTGCTTGTTGCAATAATTTTTTTCTGCTCTTTGTTATTGTTAGTTATCAACAAGTAGCAAAATCTCTACCTATCTATAAACGCATAAGAGGCATTTATAGGTAGATATCTTGCTACTTAATATAAGTACATTGCTTTAGGTTTCCTGCAAAACATTGAGCTCCCCATGCTCTGATGTTGTACAATGCAATAAAATGAATAAGTGATCCAGTCTTTGTCCAAAACTCCTTCATATTCCACTTGGATAGGGTAGGGTTGAATGTATAGGCTGGAGAATAGATGCTCAATGAAGAAGCACATGGAAGTAAAATATGACTTGTGTTCTCTTTATTCATCTATTCATGAAAAGTCTGCTCCCCCCTTCAGAAGGAAAAAGAAGGTTTTTGACTTGATGGTAATCACAGGAATCATGACAGCTGTGTTATCTAATATTAAATAAAATATATAATATGCCCTTTTAGGCACTTGGTAGTACCTATTGTCACATGCTTGGACTGTGAAAACTGCAGCATGAATACTGCAGTTTAGAAATAGAAAAAGCAGGTGTATGTTGGTGTCCCTTTTTCAGGTGGAATCTGAGATGGAGGGCCTCCAGTACCAAGTAGAGGTGCGAAACATGACCCACAAGATTTCTGACCTGACTTCTCGACTGGACTCGCTGACCCCACTGGGGGAACCCCATGAGAACTCTTTCCTCTGTTTTGAGGGGGATACAGAGAAGACGTTGAAGGCTGTCCGGGAAGCTGTGGAATGCCATGGGAGCACACGCACATCCACCACATTCCCTCCGTTGTGCAAAGTTGCTGTGGATGCATCCACCGTCCACCTGGAGTGTAAGGCCATCATAACGACGGTGGATTACCACGGGATGCCTCGAAGCAACGGGAACGACCCGGTGATCGTACGCGTGACGACCGAGTGCGGCCAACACGTCCCTTCGACGCTGACCGACGAACACGACGGGACGTACTCTGTCGTCTTCAAGCCGGACAAGGCGGAACGGCATCAGATAGAGGTTCTCATCTTTGGCCGTCCTATTCGAAATTCTCCATGTGTGGTCGAGGTGAGCTCAGAGCACAACCCAGTGATGAGTTACGGGTCACGTGGTTCTGGCAGCAATCAGTTCATGCAGCCAGTTGCAGCTGCATCAGACAGCCAGAACGTGGTCTACGTCCTGGATACGGGCAATTGTCGTATCAAGATGCTCTCTGGCGAGGATTTCAACTTCATAGGACACATTGAAGGCGATGGACTGGAGGGCAAAAGTGCTACTGGAATTGCCTTATCTCCCAATAACAACCTGGTTCTCGTGAATTGGCGTTCAAAGATGGTGACAGAACTGTCTCCTTTAGGGAACAAAATAGGCCAATTCACGCATGAGGTGATGGAGGAGCCGATTGCATTGGCTGTGAACAGCCTTGGTCAGGTCCTGGTTGCTGACAATGGTGCAGGGATGGTGTTTCTCTTCGATCTGAATGGGAAGCTCTTGAAGCGCATTGGAAAGAAGGGCCAGTTCAAGTTCCTCTCTGCTGTGGCAGTGGGTCCCAACGATGACATCCTCATTGCAGCTGATTCGCGCATTCATGTATATGATGCCAAGGGTGACTTCTTGAGAGATATCCAGGTTGAAGGACGAGGTATGCCATCTTTCTGTCTCTCTTAAACTTATTGGGGTGCATATAAACCAGATGTGTTTGGATTTGGATGATTTATGGTTCACATTAGATCCGACCAAGTTTGGCTTCTTGGCTGATGAGGTGGTTGAGTTCTTGAATTTCTACTGGTATACTTTGAGGCAGAGGGTGTTTATGTTCAATCCCAGGAGACTTAGGATGGTTCAGTTGCTAGCAAACATGGATTCCAAGACAGGGATTTAGGTTAAAAAACCAGTAAAGTCAAGCATGGTGCAAGCTCACTGAAATTGTTAGGGAGAGACTCTTGTCATGCACAGCAGTGCCTTCCACTTTTCTCTCTAATTTGACTTAGTGTTAGTTGGACTTAGTCTTGTATAGTGTATATCATCAAAGATGATATGGTTAATTGAGTTGCCCAAATGCAATGCGTACAGGAAATAAAATATAAAAGGAGGAAACAGGCATATTATGAAGATGTTCATAGTTGGTTTGCTTCTGGTCAATAGATAATAAATGAAATGCAAATTTTGTAAAGGGTAAACATTATGTCTATGCTTTGCTTAGTAACTTGATATACAGTTTATTGTACTATTTCCCATTTCTTGTTTAATGAATGTGTGCCACCAAGTAACTGCTGGATAGCCAACAAGCCTCCAGTCAGATCAGATTCAGAACAATAAAGAAAAGGAAGTGGGAATTCATATCGGATCCAACAGCTTTAAAGTGAGCCTATTAGTGTGTTCAATGCTGGACAGAGATTAGATCAAGTTTTCTCAGTCCAATCTGATCTCTCTAATTTCTGATTAAGTCCATTTGTCATAGGACAGTATGATGCTTGTTTTGAGTAATACAAAAATGTTTATTAATCTATTCATGAAGAAAGCTTCATCCCCCATTGTCTGATATGTATTTAGTCCATGCAGAAAAAGTTTGCTCAATTTTTGTCTGTAGAGGCTGACAAATAACTGACTGAAGCAATGGCCAATCTCAAAAGACTGATCCCATTGCAGCTGTTGTCTTATCTGAAGTTGACCTGGTGATATGAAACCCTTATAAAATGTAGTTATGGGAGGCATGAGACAGGTGCAGGGACAGTAAACATTTGTCTTCTGATTTGTTTGGGAAATTCTGTGATTCTGATCTTGTGATTTCACCCAAGTTTAATTAGATGCTGCTAGTTGCTGTCCTTGAAGCATTTTTATGCCACCCAGTGTTCTATCAGTGTCAGGAATCCCCTTTGCAGGGAAAGGGAACTTTGGTGGGCTTGCAGTGGACTGTGAGAAGGAGATCCTGCTAGCCACACGCACCGAAAAGACCAAGACGTCCATCTATGTCTCCGACTACCAGACGGGAAAGCTCTCCTTCACGATGGATTCTCCTGCAGCAAAGCTGCGCCGTCCCAGTGGCCTTGCTCTCCTTGACAACCACACGGCCATCGTCGTCGACCTCGGCAACGACTGTCTCCGCAAGTACCGATACTTGTAGTCTAGTGCAACCTAGGCACATGATTCTCTTCTATCTTTCCCCCCCCCCCCACCCTCCTACAATTGAACATTCTTGTTCCCTTAGTTGAAACTGATTCTGTAGCTCTAGATTGATTTGCAATCCATTCTCTCATATATCGATACTATTGTGTGGTCCTGCACTTATTTATTTTCCTTCCTGATTACATGATATGTATGTGTACCTTTGTTCTCACAGAAAAGATCACACCATTCATCCCTTGTTTTTCCTTTCCAAGAGTACAAAGCCATACTAAAGATTGCCTTAACATGTTTCCGCCATCTCTCTCACGATCGCCTGTGATTCCAGTCAAAATAAAAAAAAAAGCAAGATTTCATTTTGGTTGCATATTTCACTTCATTCGCTCTTCCTGGATGCTGTATGGGAGATGGTGCCTTCAATTGAATAATTGGGTTAGGTAGGCAAGTTTGATTTGTGAATCACTGCCTGTGATAGGATAGAGACAGTGCTGTTCAATGTTGAGAGGAGTCACTGTGTATGTAGTCCTCAATAAATAAGATGGACATGTTGTAGGCACAGTTATGCAAATTTTTGTGTCTTGATAGTAGAAAGAGGTCTGTTTCTGTTCTCAACCTCTTCCCAAGTCTCCTGGACTCTTCTTTTTGTTCCCCATTTTGTTGCTTTCTGTCTTTTCCACTTTCATCTGCATCTGAGTTTGTGATCTCTAGAAGCTGTAATGACTACAGGTCTTTCAAAGTCTGTTGAATTTCTCTACTTTTTTTTCTTGGTCTTGTGAACTGTTCTTCATACATTTGCTATGATACTTATGCAATCAGATTTCTTATTTCCATCCTGTTCCATCCTCTCACAGCTGTGAAGAAGAGAGTTTATGGCTTGCTTTTGTCTTCATACTGGACATGTACAAGAGGTATGAGATTAAGAAAGAGCAGAGATGAAAATTCAGATATACCTGGATTGAGTGAGCTTTGGGTTCATGAGAATTTTTACAAATCTGCCCCCTTGTATCAGTTCATATCACACTTGGAAGCCGTAAACTCCTTTGGAAACTGCAGTTTATGCTGCCATTTCATAGCCTTGCAGTGTGCTGCCTCCATGGCATAAACTCCTTGGGTGACTGCAAAGCCATGAAATTATTGCATTTCAACTCTTCTTTTTATATTTGACTTCTGATCTCTCAATCTCTTTCATCTGGTTCATTGTTTCGCTCCAAAATGGCAAAGAGATTGATCATTCTTTTTGCATGAAATCTGTGATGACAGTCTCTATCATGGATCATTTTACAGAAAGTTTATGCAGAAAGCATGTGGACTATGAAATTCCAGCCTCTTTCTCTCTGTTCAGTATTTTATGTCCAGGATTCATTTCTAGGTTCCATTGTAGTTGGAAATAGGACTTGATGGACTCATTGATTGCAAAAGCGTTCCACGGCTGCTACTATTGCTACTAATTATATGCTTACGTGATGGCTGTTTTTTTGTTTTCTATAAATGCTGCGAGAGGAAGTACATGCTTTTGCCCCACCCTATTATTTGTATTTCTTTTTTGGCCAATCAGCAACTGCCTGGTACTTTTTTCGTCTAGTCAGGAATAAAGAGAAGTGTCAGCTTGTTTTTCTCACCATGATTTTTTTGTCTACTTTTTTCTGCCTCTCAGACAGGATCAAGCAAATATGTGATTGAAATCTGATCATTGGAAGGGTTTGTTTCAAACTTGAATGCAACCAGGTAAGAACTGAAACTTTGCCACATTTCAGTGCTACTACTTTTGAGGTTGTTGCCTTTTTTTGTTCTAAGTTGCACTATTGAAGTCAGCCAACTTCTATGTGGCACTGCTAGAAATTTTCCTCCATTAGACATTGTAAACATAAAAGTGCGCCCTCTTACCGCTACATGGCACTGTGGAAATAGTAGTTAGAAATAGTAGGAAATAGTTTGCTGATCTCCACTGGAGAGTGCATGGGTGCAGTAGCTTCCCTGTTTTGCTGTTAGATGGTGTTGATGAATTGCTGGCACTCTTCGGAGTATGAAGTAGAAGTGGATTCATGAGTTCCATGCTTTTTTCATTCTCACCGTTTTTCAGCCTAGTCGGACGTATTCTACAGATGCTTTGACATAAACAGGCACAAGAGAGAGCATTAAAGTGTGAGAGAGACTTCACTCAGCACTCTGTTCTCCCCACTGGGTAATACAGCATTATTCATGAGCTTGTATTTTATGGTTGTTTAAAGTTCAAGCAGCTCTGTAGTTTCCCCTTGTACTTTTAACATTTGCTGTGTTATTATTTCATTAAACATTTGGAAAATGTTACTGGTAATGTAATGTTTTTTTTTCATTGCACCATCTGGAAAGCCCACCTCTCCATGCAGGCAGACCATATTAGAAGCTAATTCCAGAAGCAACTTTTATTCTATGCATTGTTGAAATAACTAGATGGCACTGAGAACTATCTGTTGTCTGTTTTTCATTTTGCAATATGATGGAGTTTTGCAGTTAGCAAGTGTGGGACTGAAGTTTATTTTCCTGTCTTGCTTGATTATTTTGTCAGTCATAATGGGGCAAAGGTGCAACTCGTCAGCAAGACTTCAGTGTTGATTTGTTTATTGTTTTTGTATTTTGGCAGAGTTCACTGACGATGATGTGGATTCCCCTGTAGGAGACCACAGAGCCTCAGTCCTTCCACAGACTTATGAGAAAAAATACTTGTGGGAAGTACATTTTCTTTAAATAAATAAATAAATAAGGGATACAAGGGAAAGTTACTCTTCCTAACAAAGGAAAAAATAAAGCACTCAAGTTGTGCACCAAGATATGTTGTCCCTAAAGTGAAAACCACTGAAAATATGAATTGAATCATTCTGAATTGAATTGCTCTCTTTTTTGAGTTCTTGTGAGACTAAATTTAAACTAGAAGATCTCAGAAGTTCTTCCAGTGGACTGGCCATCTGTTTCTTCTGGGAATTCTGTGATTGAAGCATGTCGTGATGGGAGCCCTGTACGACTTATCATTGTACCAGGTTTTGGGAAGATCTCATCATCTCTTGTCTTTTTCCAAAGGTTTACTATTGTTAGGAATGTATGTTATCATGTTTGGAGCTTTCCCAATTTTTATCATTTCTTTGTAAATGGAACAGTCTAGGAGACTGGATATTTACATTTTTTGCCACTGAAGATCAAATCCCTAGGAGTAGATATTACAACCATCCTTGAAAAAAGTGCCCTTGTGTTTCTCGTGAAAATTCACCATCTGCTTGAAAGTCGTGGCATTGATGTTGAGGTCTTCCTGAAAGGCACTCCAAGGTCACCCGCCTCGGTTATGTCAGACGGGTCCGTATTCATCCCGTGTCATGAGATTTTTCTCGATTCATCAATTCTTTTTGCATGATTTGCTGTTGGCATTTCTGACCTTGGCTGCTACAGTCATGCTGCATTTTAACTCTTCTCTGGTGAGATTTGATGCATGTCTTGTCATGCACAGCAAATCAATAAGAGTGTTTTGTGGCATGGTGGAAGAGAAGGAAGATACTTTCAAGAAGTTCTGGAAATAGATCTACACTCTCCTCTTGATTTGACTGGCAGGCTTCAGTTTTCCTCTTCATCATGCATCATTTTCATCTTGCGAGGAATTTGCTTCTAGAGCCACCATAGATAATCTTACTACGTGGTAATTAGCTGCAGCCAAGAACAAGGAAAGATATAGTAGAAGAATCCAAATGGATTGATTCAAATTTTTCCTAGCAGAATGAATGTGAGAAACTGACTTGGAATTTGCAGTCTTGGCTCTGTGATGCTTTTGGTTTATTTTAGTCTATGTTTTTGTGACAGGCTGGCCTGACTAAAGCCTAGTGTTATGCTATACTGTTGCATGGATTTCTGGGTATGTGTTGTTCAAAAATTTTTTTTTTTACTGTGGACATTTACATAATGAAGCAATCAACACTGCAGCAACTTGAGTGGAACAGCTTTGGAATGTTGCTGCAAAAAATATGTATTGCATATATAAATGATCTGCAACATCAGTGCAATGTTCTTTTGCACCATTTCCACCCTTTGAGTTGATGTCTTGAACATATTGAAACAACATCAATCATCTACATTCCTTGAACCATTGCTGGAACGTCAATTGTTACTTGGGATGGCTCTAAATTCCCTCACAATCCATTCTCTCATGCATGAATGCAATCGTGTGGTCCTGGAACGTTACTTGCCTTTCTCGTTTGTTGGTGTGTACCTTTATCTTTACAGAAAAGGACAGCGTTTCTCATTTTTCCTTTCCAAGAGCACAATACCATACTGAGGATTGCCTTTACATGTGTTCCACCATCTCTCTCACAAGTGAACATGATTCCCAGTCAAAATATAAAAGCAACATTTCATTTAGTGCACTAATTTCACTTTATTCACCCTTCATGGTGGCTGTACAGGTTCAGAGGAGTCAAGTGATATCTTGAGACAGTAATGTCAACCAGCCAAGAAAAAATCCAACAGGCTCTTCAAAGCCTGTTGGATTTTTTCTTCCTCAGTCTTGTGATATGCTCCATCCTCATATAATCACAATTCTAGGGAAGAGTTGATGGCTTGCTTCCATTTTTCAGTGTTGGAAAAATAGGAAAAAATCTTGACTCTTGTACTAGAAAAAGAGTGCCAAGATTGAGTTGATGCTAAGATTCCAACAGATATGAATTTACAGCTTTTTATCCATGATAATTTTTTAGTCTGCTCATTGGCTCACGTCATACCTTGAGGCCACAAAGTCCTTTGGGTGCTGTGTATTGTGATACCATGTAACTTTTGAGTTTTTTTGCTCATCTTATATTCTACTTCTGATTTCTCATCTCTGATTAGTTGCTTCACTCAAAAGTAAGAAAGAGATTTAACTTTTTTTTGCAGTCTGTGGTGACAGTTTCTATCATGGATCATCTCTCTGTGCAGAAGGCATGTGGACTGTTGAATTCTGGCCTGTTTCTCTCAGTTCAGTATTCCAGGAGCTTTTCTCCGGTTCCATAATTTTTGGGCAGTGAGACTCAATGGTTGCAGAAGCTATTGATGTTAAGGCTGCTGCTATTCATACTAATAATATTGCTTTTGTGATTTTTTAAATTTAATAGTTGCTGGGAGAGGAGTTAATGCTTTTGTCCTCCAACCTGTCCTGCTGTTGCCTGGTATGTTTTCCTTCTAATCAGGACTGAGAGAAGTGTCTACTTGTTTTTCTCACTAAGTTAGACTTTTTTCTACCTGTCGTACAGGGCCAAGCAAACATGCGATTGAAACTTAGATGAGCATGCACTGGACAGATATATTAGAAAGGTTTGCATCGAACCCGAATGTAGCCAGGCGCTGCAAATATACTCTCCCAGCACTAGATCTTAGTGCTGTCACAGTCATTTCTTCTCGGGTGGCTGCCACAGGCATATTTCCAGAAGGTGTCACTACCTAGTCAGTTGTATGGCTAGATGGTACTGATGGACATGGCTGGTTTGCCATTTTCTGCTAGAAAAGGCAACAAATGTAGCTTTCCCTATTGACACTAATTGGCTATACAGAAATAGTTTCACTTATGGTTGCAAGAGGGGGGTTATGGGACCCAATAGTTAACCTTCTGGCTACTAGATGGCCCTATAGACACCATTAGTCTTCCATATTGCCACTAGATGGTCCTATGGAGATAATTAGTCCTTCAGATTACTACTAGATGGCACTTTTGCCATCCCTTCCTCTCAAAAATGTAATATGGATTCAGAAGTTTCATGCGCTTGTTCCACCTCTCCATCTTCCATCAGTCTAGCCAAACTTACTCACCAGGTGCTTTTAAATCATTTTCAAGGCCTCCCTTGTGAATACAGCAATACCATGTACTTCAATGTATTAGGCTGTTCCAAAATAAATGTCCGAATTCGATCGCAAACTTTGAAGGGTCGTAACTCAGCTGATAATGAACATTTTTAATCGAAGTAAGCACCATNTTTGGCAGCTACAGGAACGTTAGGCTAAAGATAAATAAAAAGCAACGAAGGGGCTTACATAGAGAAAGGTTTGCTGAAAAAAAACGGTATATAACAATAACTGGTTATCGCAAAATTGACAGGTATAATGATAGACAAAACATTACACTTCGAAAATCGGACATTTATTTCGGAACAACCTAATACTTTCATGGTTGTTAAAAGCAAGGTTTTTTAGATGTAGAAGTCAAGCAACTTTTCCAGCATTTGTACCTTGGGACATGAGCAGCTGCTAGATGTCTCTTGGTTTCACTTGTTGGTCTGCTACATGTACTGTAGAAGAATGGTACATACTTGGAATAATTTCCAGTTCCTTGATTCTTTGGCCTTTTCCTCATTCCTTGGGAACCTTTGATGCCTGCTGAGAGTTGTTTTGCTCGACTGGAGTTGTCACCTACCTAGGCAGATTTTGGCAAAAGCTATCAGGATACAGATTGCAAGTCCTTCTGTGTGGCCCCTCTTACATAGGTTAAGAGAGGGCAGAGGTGGTAAATGTCCCCTCCCTCTTTTCACTTAGACTTAGGTGTGAGTAAGGAGGCAAATGGATCTTTTGCCTTCCTAATTTCTTTTCCAGTTAGACATATGTCTCTGACTAGCTGGTTGGGTTTCTGGTGTATGCATTTGCAGAACACCACTCCAGAAGTTCAGAGCCAATAGCTTCCCCTCACCTTTTCCACTAAGGAAAAGGTTTCTCCACATATCCCATCTGATACACAGCATCCTCTTCCTCTTGCATGGCATGCTGCTGGAATGCATGTGGCATGGCTTAGAACTCATAGCTCTCATTATGTCCTTCATGCTCAACTAAATATCCATGGACCATGGGATTCTCGTTGGGGTATATAAGATATGAAATATTGATACACTCCATTCAATAGCCTGTATTACACACCTTACATCCTGAATTGCTGAACCATATGTTTGGGTGAAGTGGCTTAGTACACTACCCACATCATTACACTTAGTTTGTCTGCCTTATAACCCTATAGGGCAGATAATAGGGAGTTACTTTCTACCCACCCTGTACATATGGAAAGCTTAAGCAATGACCACGAAAACACATTTGTGTGATTCTGATTCTTAGAATACTGCCAAACTGAAGAAGCAGTGTCATGTTAAAAAGTAGAAGAAAAAAAACTGCAAGAGTGAAATGCATGTCCATGCATTGGGAATGGTGGCAAGCATCACCCAAAAAGCAATTTGAGTGACATCTGGTCACTGTCTGTGTCCTTAGCACTCTCCACCATGGTAGCACAGTTGGAGTAGATTGACCTATTTCTACAGACCTTGGATTTTGCATATGCAAACTCCACAGTCTGCACTAGTGCTTTTACCATTTCCTGTACAAGTAGTTCCTTGAACTTGCAGAGCATAAAATTGATAACAATATCATGTTTCGTCTCATGCAGCATTTAAACAACCCAATATTTTTTTCCATGTGGGCAGATATACTTGGAAACAAAGTCAAGAAGCAACATCTATACAATATTTTATCTTGAGAAATCTCTCCAATAATATATGAATAACAGACAACCATATAACACCGCAAGATTACACCTGTATGTGCAGAAAACGAAGCAGGAAAAACAGCTTTCATCTGACGGTGAAATCAGATCCAAACGTATGGGAATACCCATGCTGCTGATGAGTGCTGCAGTGGGAAGCTTTGGCAAGAAAAGGCCACACAGTCATACTGGCCCCCATCACAACGGAAAGTATCGTATCACGGACGAGGCAGATGCTGCTCGGGGGTCTTCGTGAGCTTGAGCTTGGACATCCGCTTCGGATCGGTGGATGCTCGCTCGGTGAAGTCTCGCACAAATACCTCCAGTGTGTCCTCACCCACATAGTCTGCTTCTGAGCGCATCTGGGCATCCAGTGCAGCCATCCTCAAGCTGGCCAAGAAAAAAAAGTAATACCCTCAAATTCCTTGCCTTCTCAACTGCTTTCCTCTGAAGGACAAATCCAACCTTCACTATTTATGATATAATTATCTGAATGTGGCATCCTGTTCATAGGGTGCCACCATCATCTTCATGACTTAAAATAAGCTTCAATCTTACTAATGGATAAAAAAATTTAAATAAAAACAAGACACTTTCAAGTGGGACAGAAGCTTTAACAATGTATCTGATGGAATAAATACATAAAAAACTGACACTTTCACGCTGATGGCAAATTTTGTTCTCTTAGGCAATTTTTCCTCCATGACATATTGTCCCTTACACCAGGATCAGGATGCAGATACCACTGAACACAAAAACTTAGAAGAGAGTAAAGAGAGTACAGAGGATGTAATGGAACTCACACAGTGACAATGTCTCCATCCTCAGACTTGATGGCAATGTCGATGGGCTTGAGTCCTTGGTTGTCGGTGATGGTGGATTCGGCACGGTGGCGTTGGAGCAGAAGACACACCTGCAGCAGGTAACCTACCCACAAAAAAAGATACTGCAGAGCAAAATCCACTAACAGCCTTCAGCAAGGGAGCAAGCATGTACCTCGTTCAACCGCGAGATGCAGGGGAGTCTTGCCATCTGCATCCTGTACGTTACACTTGGCCCCATTTAGCAGGAGGTACTCACATGCCATGGTGGAACCCTGGAAAACACAATTGCCATGCATTACATTCAAGCAATTGCTTTTTCATTTTTTCTTTCAAATAGCCCATTCCAAGGTAAAACAACAAATGAAAAAAATGGAAAACAAAAAAGAAAAAGGCGAGGATCACCACTGGCTTGAAACTACAGGGTTGTGCAAAAGTTCCCGTACACTTGATTAGCACTTCGATTCTCTTTAAGCGTCATGGCTCCAGAGGCTTTATTCAAATAAAGACTGAAATTTATTATAATGAAAACATTTTGCATCAAAAATATCCATAGAATTATAAAAAAAAGCCCATCAGAATTGCCAAAAATCCTACGATTAGTGAAAAAATTACATTTTCAAAGTGTACAGGAACTTTTGCATGGCCCTGTAATTGTTAAAAAAATAGTCCAAAATAGACCTGCTTTTGAGTGGCCTGAAATGAATCAAAAGTGAGAAAGGTTAGGGAATGAAAGGAAAAGAGAAAATGGAACAGAGCTCTAGACTATCTCAGGCATGCTTAAGACATACTTCCTCTGACATGAGCCAATGACATAATACCAATAGAAGCCACTTTCTTCTAGTCCATTCCAAAGTTAGGACAGTATAATCATTTTGAGGATGCATAGATAAAATCTAAAGACTACTATCCCCAAGCATATCTCAATTGTGATCAAGAATAAAAAATAGGGTACAATTCATGTAAATCATAACCCCATGAAGCAATTTCAGGTGATCATTCCTCCCCTCCCAAGTTAAACAAAAGCAGAGAAGCCTATTAGAAAATAAAAAAGAGGGACATACACTGAGGACTGCCATATGCAATGGAGTGAGATTCCTGTCCTCGTGATTGCACCAATCCTTGTCAGCACTGAGTGCCAGTGCCTGGCACATCACGGGCAAGTTGTGCGCCTTTGCTGCTCGGAACAGGAGATGGTTTGCATCCAGCTTGCTCATATCTTCTCCTCCTTCACAAAATATGGAACAAAGAAACAAGAACAAACACAAATAACAAAAATGGATCTTTTAGTCTTCAAGTCAGAAATTTTGTGACTGAGACTTGTTTCCCTTAATGACTCCCACTCCCCCCACTTAATAAGCTGAAATTAAAAGAGTAGTGGTATGTAGGATTATAACAATCATATTTGTTTACAAGCAACAGAAGCAACAACATCCAGCAAGATGTGTTGCAAAAGAGCAGGGTTAATAATAATGAAAAGTTTATGGTTGCTTATGCTCTCTTCTTCAAAGTGGATTCAAATTTGCAGGATTCCTCAAAGTACATTTCACAAATCAAGGAAGGCATTTGGGTGATTGGCAAGTCAGCAGTGTGCACTAGTGTACAATCACTAGTAAAAAGGGAACTGGTTGAACAGAACATTCCCCAATGGTTCTCAAGATGAAGGTGCATCCTGCAAGCAGAGTTGAAATGTATGTGCTGGTGCATAATGCACATGCATGGGTGAATCAAGGTGGGCACCAAGGCAGTCAAATTTCTAAGAATCTAATCAAGGTGATTGACTATATCTGGAATATCTTCTTTAGCAGATCCCAAAACAGTCATCCCCCCCACAGATGACCATCTAGCAACCGAGGTAGAAGCAATGGAAGCATTGTCTGATCAGCCCTTCAAGACACTGGAGATCCCATCCATGGATAAGAAATGCAGATGGGGCATTTGGGGCAGGCCAACTCGTGGTAGGGCCCAAATGTGATGGGGAAGTGCAAGGGGGCATGCAACTTCTGCATTGGACTCACCCTGTGCCATGGAGATAGTCTCATCAACACTATTCTCTTTGCCAACAGCAACATCATTGCTTTGAAGCAAGAAAGATCACTTTAGAGGACATTCATCTCATTTTCTGCCTTCTTTGGGTTGGAATGTCGTCTCCATCACTTCCTCTAGCAACCATTCCTGGCAGAACTGCACTAAAATAAACTGTACCCAATGAAGGCAAAGTCCTATTTTGTCTTAGGTTTTTGCTGGCTAATTGTAACTAGTTCCTTTTAGGAAGTAGCTTATCCTCACTACTTACAGTATCATGACAGGTTGCTGTTACATTCTCCATTTACTGTGCTGGATGTAGGTATTGAGTTAATACCTTGCCCTTCTTCATTTAAATAATCTAAAAAAGAAGTTACTTAATTGTGTATCACATGAATTTTTCTCTTGCAATGAAAAAATTATATGTCTAATATTATTTGCAGCAGGGCAGTGTTTTGGAGAACAGATGGTTGCATGTTACAGGTGGGTTGGGAGCTTCATACATGTAATATGACACATTATGCACTTTGTCAAAATAGTGAACATCATGTATATAGCACCAATTTGATGATTTGTTTTATTATACTTGACACTATGCAGAAAGGGGTTAAAAAAGGTACTTTGAGAAAGGTAAGATAGGAAAATTATATTTACTCCAATTTACATATATTAATTGGTAACTCCTACAACTACTATCTTTAGTTATCTAACCCTAGCTTCAGTTGCACTAATTTTACAAGGCATAAGCAAAGAATGAAGTCAAGAAGGCAAGCTGCCAATGCTGTATGGCACACACTCAGTTTTTCTTCTGTGTTACTATCAGCTGAAGATGCACTTGGTCTTATTACAGCTCTCTGGAATATCCTGGATGCTGGAACCATACAGAAAAGGCCAATTAGTGGGGAGGGGGAAAGATAGTCAGTTCATTACTAAAGGAAAAGTAATTCTTTGCAGGAACTTTTCATTTAAGAGAGAGGCATTAGTTATTAATCACAATACACACATTGCACCTGAAACTTGCTGAGAGAATTTTATCAGTAACATTGACATTTCACTTTAACTCAGTTACTATCCTCCACAAACTGCATAATTTCTGCATAGGCAGTGAAGGAAAGAGCAGAATGCCTCCCTCACCAAGTGGAAAGGTATGATGGAATCTTATAATGAATATGGATGTAGTCATGCCAAAAAAGCTAGACAGAAGTAAATTTCCATAGGCATCTCTGTTCAAAAATATGGATATCATGAAAAAATGACAAATTATGTTTCTGAAATGATAGACTTAGTGTTTTCAATAATTTTACTTTTTTTTATTACAAAGTTGCAGAGGAAAGAAAACAAAATAAGGAAAGGGAAGGGAAAGAAAGTAAAGGTAAATAGAATATGGGTCATAAGGGGAATGTGAGTGAGTGTGCATGTAGCAGAGGATGTGAACTTGGGTGAATGGGAGTGGAAGAGAGCACTGGAGTGATTATGCAATACTACTTGATATTTAGTGAAGGATCTCAACTCCTGTCCCCAATATTACCCCTTGAATTTCTTTTTACTTGATTTGACAGGGTGCCCTAACATATTGAATACTAATATGCCTTTAAATGACATGTTCCACATAATGGTAGCTGACATCTATCCACCTATCTCGTCTACCAGGGGCCTGCACTGGCTAACTTCTCTGAATCCAACCCAATCAGCTCAATTTGCATCAAGGCCTGCAAATGACCCAAATCACAATAGCTGACTGAGCTTCAAAGGTCCAACCAGCAGATTGCATCGGGCCAGCCTGCAGCCTGCTTAGGCATCTTAAGCTTCAGAACGTGAGGTCTCTGATGAAGTATCTGCACCCAACCAGAACCTTGATTTGCTGTGCAGAGCTCAAAATCCATTACTCTATTCATCCAATACCTGGGCATTCAAAATCTGAACATACCTCACTTGAAGGTTATGGGGTGGATTGCATCCTCTATTACTGATAGATGTCCTGTGACTGTGAAGGTGTGACTATTTGAAATTTGAACATTGTGTCTCTTTAGAATGCCATTCGACAGAACTCAGGGAAAATTCTTACTAAAGAGAAATTGGGAGTCTCTAATGATGGGAACCATCTTTCCTTCTCCATCTGAAACCTGGGAGTTCTAAATTTGTGTGGTGAGACTCATTAGAACACTGAGGGACAGGATTTGCTGAAAATTGATATAAAGGGAAATTTGGAGTGGGAGGGGAGGCACATCCCATATTACTGACCCAAAATCTGGCTGCTCAAAGATTACAGCAGTGTCCAAATTGAATGTTATGAGATGGAAACCCATTAGCCTCAATTAGAAAGACATGAATGTTTCATGAGTTACAGATAGTAAAGCATAACACATGACATCTTCTTTGCAGCGTCCCAGAAGCCCAAGAGCCTCTGCAATCCACTTGAGGGATTAAACCATGAAAGCAAGGTCATAAAATGTGAAATCAAATCATGTGAGACTCTTCCAATATAATGCAATCCAAATAAAATGAAGTACTTCTGGAGGCTTCATCAACTACATTATAACAAAATTCAACTACAACTATATGTAAGGGAGGGAGGGATGACAGTTTATGCATTCGGCCTCCCATACCAAAATGATGGGTGCTAAAAAGGAAAATTGCAGATTCAATGCTCTTGGACTGCAATGACTCAAGGAAACCTTCAAAAGCATGATGTCTTTGGACTGAAAGAAACTGGAAAAGTTTGCTATTGCACCTTGGTGTCCCTTTCTCTATCTTAATTTCCTTGGCAAACTTGTGTCATGTATCACAAATCTCCTCTTCAAATCATTTCCATCACGTCACTTCAAACCAACAAAGTAATATTTAATAAAATCACACTCAGCTTGAGCTCAGGGTCAAGGTGGTTATATTTCCACTTTGTCACCCTTCTTGAAATATAAGTCCAGTCATTGCTATCACAATAATATCAAGTCTTAAGTGTCTAATGGAAATAGCAAAAAAAAAAGAAGTAAGGAATGTAACCTGAAAGCTTGCAAATAAACTGGACATTGGTTTGATGCCCTTAAGTTGAGCAAAGGGAATGTCTTGAATGCTGTGCCAAATGTTTCTTAATCCATCATTTGTGTCCCAAGGAAAGCAAATGGTTTGGAGTACATACCAACAACAGGGGAGTCATCTTCACCCTCAGTGGAGCAGTCTTCAGAGTCCAGGGCAATGGGATGACCCTCTGGAATCTCTTCTCCTATCACAATGATCTCCTCACCTTTGCCTACCTCTGCCTTCTTCTCCCCACCTTCCCCGAAGACATCCTCTGAGGATCGAGCCTGTCACAACAAGGACGAATGGTTGATCTACTAATCTCCCAGTAGGACTGGTGATTGGAATTGGAATTTTTAATGACAAGTTATCTGAAGAACCCAAGGCAAAATAGATCTAAGCATCTTCTGTTTTCAGGAAAATGATAGTATGAAGCTATCATGGCAAACTACGATGACAGTTGTATTTTTTTTTATGGAGAAAAGTTTCAAGTTCATTTGAAGGATGGCAGATATTATGACCCATAGCAATAGTTTCATTTTGATGAAAATGTGACTTAGCACATCCACTACTCCTTTATTTCTCAATTCACGCTTTTATGTATCATGAGGTCTAAAGAATACAGACATGCTGTAAAATTGCCATGGTGGGATGTGAAGCCACAGGGTGATGTTTGCATTCAGATTTAAAAAGGACTAGTTATTAACCATGGAAGGATTCACACATTAGACTTGGAGTAGATAACCATAATTCACTCATATGATGAAAGACAGCTTCGCTTTCTTGGAAACAGGATCAACGGTTCTATTTCCAGGGGAGAATCAAGGTTGGAAAAAGAATGAAGCAAAGAAAAGAGATAGGACTGCTGAAAAGAGCTTTGTGGAAGGAACTGAGATAATTGAATGAGAGGAAGCAAGACATTACCTATGGAAGGAATCAGGAAATCTATGCACAATTATCTGTAGATAAATTAAAAGTCATCAAAGTCTTCAACTATTCGATACTGACATCAATAATGGATTGTGACAGCTCATGACCATGGTTACACTCTGCAATTAGCTCAAGTTTTTCAAGAAATCTGACCCACAATGTACAATGTAATGTATACTGAGAATGCAGACATTTTCAAATGTGCCTTTCTTAGAGTTCTTAGGTCTCAGAGCTTGAGGAAATCAGGTGAAGAAGCCCTTCCTCCCCTCAGCTTCTGTTCTAATAAGTAATAAGTAAGTAAGTAATAAGTAATAAGTAAGTAATAAGTAAGTAATAAGTAAGTAATAAGTAAGCGATGAATGAATGATGAATGAAATGAATGAATGAATAAATAAATAAATAAATTTTGGAGCAGTTTAGCACAAGTCCTTTGAGAAAGAAGCTAGGTACAGCATAAAATAAGTCTTACATATACTGAATTGACAGTGGCTTGCACCTCGAGGCAGAGATCGGGCAAGGGGTGCCGGCCAAGATCA
Source organism: Darwinula stevensoni (assembly GCA_905338385.1). Lineage (NCBI taxonomy): Eukaryota > Metazoa > Arthropoda > Ostracoda > Podocopida > Darwinulidae > Darwinula > Darwinula stevensoni. Next base: position 78,501 of record CAJPEV010000641.1, on the reverse strand, counting down.
AGAGATCGAGATCCTCTGGCCCGTAATGCTGTCATACCACGCTCCCCAGACCGCGGGCGACGGATCTGCCGTGACTTCTTCACGCTCCAGCGTCTCGGTGGAGCAGATGGGGGTCTCTCACCCGCATCAGGACTCGGGGTTACACGGGGGCTCTCCAGGATGGTACGGGATACAAATGCCTTCTCTACATATTTGGCCTTGATCCATGCCTCACGAGTCCCTCTGCCAGAAACCAGACCAAGAATACTCTAGAATTTTTTTGATATTGCAGTCTGCTGAAGGACTCATGATACCCAGAGCCATGAAGAAAACTTAAGGTGAAACACAATGACTGACTAGTGATTATAAACTGTCTGCCATAGCTTGGGAAAGGCATGTTTACAACTACCGGGTCAGCCCAAAGTTCTGGAACATGACAAATTTGGATTTACTCAGGAAGTATTAGAGGAATCAAGTTCAAATTTTTCATAGATGGTTATTACATATCAGAGTACATGTGGACAAAAAATTATTCAAAATGGCCTCCACCAGCCTTGATGACACGCTGGAGACATCCTTTGAAGGCGTTGGCTGAGGTGAACACATAATCCATAGGCATTTTGGCCCACTCCTTGGTCAGGGCCGACTTGAGGGAGTCCAGATTCGGGTGGTTGATGCTACTGGCCTTGGTCTCCAAGTAGGTCCACACAGAAAAGTCTATGGGGTTCAGATCGGGGCCACTCCTCCTTGCTCAGAAATCCAAAATCTTGCTTTTTCAGCCAATCCTGAGTAGCCTTGGCAGTGTGTGCTGGGGCACCATCTTGCATGAAGGTCCAGGGCTTTTTGCCAAATTTTTCTTCTTGGCCCAGGGGGTGACCACATCCTCCAGGATGTGTTTGATGTAGAAATCTTTATTGACCTTGACTCCAGGGGGGACGAACACGAGGGGTGTCTTGCCGGAGGCAGTGATGCCAGCCCAGACCATGACAGATGCCGGATGTTGCCTCTGGAAAGCTGTTTTCAGTTCTGTGGGGACCTGTTTGATGTCCTTGGCCAAAACCCTGTCATTGTGTCTGTTGTGGATGCGTTGGACGGTGAACATCTTCTCATCTGTGAAGAGAATGTCCTTCAGTTCACCTTTTTTAACATTTCCTTGGCACAGGCAAGCCTCTTGGCCTTTGTGTTCTCAGACAAGACCTGTCGTTTCTGGAGGGTGTAGGGCCGCATCTTGAGGTCGTATTGGACTAATTTCCTCATTGTCGTAGCACCCATGCCGGACTCCTTGGCCATCTGAGTCATGCTCCTCTGTGGATTCCAACGAATCTTGTCTCTAATGGACCTGATGGCCTCAGGGGTACGTTTGGACCTCGGACGACCACTCCTCGGACGGTCAGCAGTTGAGCCTGTCTCACTGAACCGTTTCAGCGTCGTCCAGACAAATTTCCTGTCGATGGCGAGGCCCCGAAGTTCCTTCACAATCTCGCTGGGACGCTTACCAGCATTGTGCAGCTGCAGAACTGCCTGTCTCTTGGCCTCCATTTCCAGAAGGAGAAATCCAATATTTTGTTTTTTGCGGAGCCAACAGAGTAAACAAACTAAAGAAGTTGTTGGAACATTTTTCCTTCACTCCTACAACCACACAAAAGAAAAAGAATATTGCTGTTCCAGAACTTTGGGCGGACCCGGTATAAGAAACCAACAACTGGATGCCTTACAACAACTAGGGATCATTTCTGGATTCTTGCAGAAAATTCAGTTCATGTACTTACACATATGGATGAGGTGGGTTTTCAAATGCAAAGTCATTGTGTTTTTCCTTCATTAAGTACATACAGCTGTGAGAATTGAAAACTTCATGACACATACTTCAAACCTTCCTGCTCTAGAAAAAAAAATAAAAAACAACAATAAAAATGCAACATTGCAACATGATAATGCAATACAACATGTGCCCATGATTGATGCAATCAGAAACAGTCAGGCTGACACTGACTGATCCACCCTGTAGCCCTAATTAACTCTATGATTTTCATCGCTTTGGTTCAATGAAGGCTTTCCCTGGAAGACATTGTCTAAATTATGAAGCTATGAAATATGGTGTTCATCAGTAGCTTTTGTCTCACCAGCAAGACTTTTTCCAGCACTGGTTTTGGTACCTTTTAATATTAGTAGCATAAATGTGTATATAGTAATGGAGATCATGTTGAAAAAATGCATTGAATGTAGGAAGGACATGAATATACCATGTAATTTTCAGCTTTTTAAATAACACATTTCGCTTTAAAAAAATTAGCGACAATACTTTTGAACAGTCCCTTGTATTTTTGCCCACATCTGAATGAAACTCAAGTAGAACACACCTAAACATCCTCACCCAGGGAGAGTTCAGAGGGTTTTTATCCTTGCTTGTTTTTCTTAAAAATTGAGACAATGAAACACAGACCTGTCAGAGTTGGCTGTTGGACGAGATGCAATGGTCTCATCGACACAGGCCTCGTAGACACGGTTCACTATGGTGTTTCCCAGCTCCCCGAACACCTTCACTACCTCTGGCTCCCATGCATCAAGGAAGAGTGATCGCACCTTGCTGTGGTGCACTCCCAAGCTCCGGTGAATCCCTGAACATTCTATGGAGATTGCCAGGGAAGTCATCATTGCAAAATATATAAATAGGAAGAAAAAAACCAAAATATGAAAAAAAGAGAAGAACCATAAGTGTTTCATGGAGATACTTAGTTGCATGCTTTACTCTTTTAAGAATAATAAAAAATCCACAATGGAGTGCCCATACTAACATTTGTTTTTTTCTCAACTGGTACTGTATTCACAATTACCAGACATCAGTAGTTAACAACTTCATACAATTGTGAAGGGGTAAGTGCAGATCTGCACTAATTCAAGAAAGGTTGGCTGAGCTGAAACTAAAAATTTTGAGGCAAATGCATGGTTAAGCACAAGTTAGGCAATATAGTGCATTGCTCACCAATGCAAAGGGTGACTCCAATGTTTATGCTTGCCCACTTGGGATCTGGTGTTCGACAGTCTGCACAGAGCTCATTTCCTGGTACTCTCATCAACTGTGGTACACCCCTGTAAAAAAAAAAAAAAATAGTCTGCATCTTTTAGATCTGATGTAAAAAGTCAATATAGTTCAATCAACTATGAAACAACAGAAATCCTATATTTCACACAGTGCATTCAGATAATTTCCAGGCATTTTCAGATCCACAATATACTTTTCCAAAATGAGTTCATGCATCTGAGATGGAAATTTCATAGAAAAACCTCTTTAATCTGTACACCGAAATTCAGAAATGCATGATGTTGATAGGAAAAAGAGTATGGTCAATCCAAATGCAGTGTATCAGCCAACAATCTGAATGCACTGCATCAGCAAGACCATTCCATTGACTAACATGGACTTGGCACCCCGTGCAGGAGATTTCCCTGGCATTCCACGTGAGGTGACATTCTCTCTGAAGGAAATGGAGGACGATGACAATGTCCCTGGGCTGTCCTGTGCCTGGGTTCCACCCAAACCATCATCACCTGTCCCTTGGAATGAGGAGTGAAGGGCTTCGTTGATGGCCGTCTGCAATGCCGTCACCCATGCGTTGTACATCTCTTCTGAGTCTGCTTGCAGGACATGGGAACTGGGGCAACAGAGCATTTGAAAGTGAAGTTTACCTTTAGTTTCATCTTACTAAAACCTACTCATCAATACAATGTCATATAGTGGAGCCAGATGGCAGTGTCCTTCTCTACTGAGCAACACACTGAAATTGTTTCCAACATTTTTGTAGCACTTCTTCCTTGTTTGCTGCATTACTTTACCAGTGATCATTAAAAATTATATTAGATAATTTTTTGATATTGGTCAACCAGTGGTGAAATGAGTCTACCTGCTTTCAAAATGAACAGATACCAGACTAGCTCTGTCATTAAACTTAAATAGACGATCAACGGAGATCTAGAGGAAGGGAGTATGCCATTAGCATTTTGACTCTTTCCATGGATATCTCATTTTAGTTCTGACTTGTAAAATATGACATAAGAAAACCTTAGGCATACTCAACCCAACACATAGGCAAGGTACCATCATGTTCAGATTCATCAATAATTCTGGATACATGACAACATAATGTATGCAAATAAATATATGACTGCAGTTTACAACATAATTAGCAGATGATGAATGAAGGTACTTAGATGGACAGAAAAGACATGGTACAAGTATCTGATGCGAAAAAATGACTTGCTGAGTTTGAGTTCAAGATGATGGAAATTCTCAATGGATCCTTCAAATGAATTCAAGAATCTATATGAAAAGCAGGCAAAGAACCAATAGTTGATACCACAATAGCAATGCAACTAACCTCATAGGAGAATGGATTTCAAAGCAATAGCGTCTATCTGCATCAGCAGCTGGCTTTACTGTGCACAACTTTAGATCCTCCTCCATCACAGTTGCAGTTGGTTCACCTGCAAATTCCAAAGGTATTAAAATTTCTACAGTACAGTACATTCATAATCTAATCATGAAGAAACTCAAAATAACATAGTAGCAGGATGCTTCCAGTGGCATGAGAGCTCAGTACATCTGGGGGCATTGAGTGTCCACCAATGGCCAGAATCTTTGCACACTTGGAGCAAGCAACAACTGCTCTGGGTCTAGTGCAGCATTTGTCACTTGACTAGACACCTATGCATGGAAAGTGCCCCTTGAAAGATGTCTGAATCACATGCTCTGCATTTAACTCATTCAAATGCTTTCATTTTTTTAATGCAAACTTTTAAATTAATTCAATAAAATAAAATCAAGGGGTTGATGTGAAGCCATCTAGTTATGATATAATGAACTATTTCATGTAAGAAACAACAAAATAAAGGTGTGCAAGTTTGGGCTCAAAACTGACAATACATGTTTAGATCCAGCTTAACACAGGTTGAAGTCATTGCTTTCTCACCCCAGACCTTCAGTGAGCTAATAACCTGGAATATTTTAAATAATCAAGCTTATGATAGCCTGGAGTCTACAACAAGTACATCACCTCAGCAGTCTACAGGGTGGTGCAGTTAAAAGGAAGCCCTTTCCTTTATGTGTCATTATAAAGCACAGCTGTGGTGGCATCTATGAAACAAAAATGTTTTTAGAATGAAAACGATATCTCTCTATTGCTTCAAAACAGAAATTCGATATGTCATCCTTTCTAGTCGATGATGGCCTGTAATAGAGTGCACTACTATCCAATTGTGTGGTGCAACATGCAGAACGGCAAGGCTAGCTAAGAATAGATAATTGCTTCTTTCAAATCTTGAATGTTCCAGACTTAGTTCTGTTAGACGTTTTCCTGCAACCCACCTCATACAAATTAGTCAACTCGGTTTACATTAGGATTGTTGGGTGACCAAATAGCAAGCCACCTTGTCTTGCTGGAACTTGGCAGTTGTCCTTGATGTGTGTGATTGCACATCAAGTGAACCAGATGTGTGATGCATCTGGTTCACTGATGAGTGAATTTTCACAGAAATGCTTCACTGCATAGAGGCATGGCTAACACAAAATACAGTTAACCAGAAGCATTTAGAAAGAAAACAGATAAGAAAGTGAAATAGCTCTACTCTTACTGATTTCTTAATAAATAGCATATGTTACACAGTGATTTTCAACAGCACCAGGTGCAGTCAAGACTGCACACAGCTGAAACAGTGCCGCTTTGGCATCCGTGGGACATTGGCTAACAGAAGATTGTATGATTGGAGTAAAAACTCATGATTAGCACCAGCAGCTTCCCATTGAATGCTCTGACAGGAGAATGAAATACTTTGGGGATGCAAAGGTTGAAATTGGTATATGAGATGTATAAAAGTACGGACTTCCTTTTTATTGTACCACTCTGTAGATAATTTTTGTATAACATGAAATCCAGTTTAATGGGACTTCTGCTGGTCAGACTATGTCAACTGGCCAATGTCAGCCACTGATGAACCACACTTCTTTCCTTGATTTCTTATTTTTTCCCTCCCCCCCTTTCTTTTACCTAACACATATCATCATGATATGTGTTCATGACTGAATCAGTGAGTGACTGACTGATGCTAATTCCAACCAAGTTCTAGAGAAGTTAGAAATCTGAAACTTGATACACAAGTACATATCAGGATTTAGAGTTCAGAAAAAAAACAGAGGTACATGCCCTGGGGGCATAAATTTAGGGGGGAGATATTTTCAAAGAGATAATTGCACTTCAGTCAAATGGAAAGACATGGAAAGCTGCAACTTGGTATGAATGTCCTCATTGAGACACTGAGTGCAGGAAAAATGTCAAGTTTCAGATGCATGCATTGGTGGCACATTTTTGGGGGTGACATTCACAAACACTTTTTTTGTCCTAGCGAATTGGGCAGAAGTAGAAAGGTGAAACTTGGCCCATGCGTAACTGAGGTGATGTTGAGTTCAGAAGGAAACTCTACTTTTGGGATGCATCCCCTCAGGGCACAGCTTTTGGCTAGACTGGTTTTTCCAAATATTTTTTTTGAACCACAAAAAGGGCAATCAGATACGACTGAAACTTGGTAGGCATATAGTTCTCAGAGTACAGTAAAATTATTATTTTTCAGGTAAAAAAAACTTGCTGCCACATTTTTTTGCAAAAAGTGCATTTTCCCAAATCTCTTTTGATCCAATGAAAGAGAGAACTGAAGAAAGTTAAAACTTGGAGCAGAAGTACTTGCTCAATTGCTGAGTGCAGATTCTACTTTCATATTCATCCCCTCAGGACAGATTATAATGGAATTTTAAGTTAGGTATACAAGAAATAATTGGAATAATTACTTCAATGAAAATATCAATTCCTCCTCTCATGGCACACATTTCAACAGGCACATGTTTTTGCCCCTTCAAAAATAAAAGAACAAATGAATGATTATCCTGGACAATGGATCGCCGAAGGTGCAACTATAGCTAGTATAGGATGTAAAGGGTTGCAAAGGATATATAGATCCACGCCAAAACAAATGTCCTACCTGTACGCTTCATGTAGACAAGCTGGGAGTTCCGGAGGATGAACCACCGCCGATTCCACTTGCGGAATGTGTTTCTTGAGGGTTTCTTGAAAAGGTAACTGGCAATGATTGACTTGTCCTCTTCATCCTGGTAGAGGGTGAAGGTTGCTGAAGGGTCATTGGCCACCTGGTGCTGGTTTTCCAGGATCCGCCTCAGGTCTCCTTGATCCTCCTTCCATCCAAGAACCTGGATTGAGTGACCAGGGGCATTTTGTTCATTCCATTGGAATGAGGCCAAGTTCATAGATGTATGCCCATGGGATGTCACATTGATCCCAGGGTCACTAATGAACCAAAGAGACACTTGTCTTCTATGGTTCTTCGCTGTGGAGAAGCTGCAGCTATTCCTGCGCTTCCAGAAAGTCCGCATCATAAATGGAATTCTGAAATGGGACTGCTACAGGTGCAGGAGGAACACAGACCCCTGTAGATAACAAGATCGCAACTCCACTGTCTGTTATCAGAGGCTAAATGGAGGGTGCAATGGAATTGTTGAGTCACACAGATAAGTTGTTGCTCATCAGGAGAGAAATGAGATGTCACATTGGTGTCAAAACAGGATCATCCATGTTATCAATTCAAGATAAAACCGAATTTAAATGACACTTCTGTTTCTTTGCACTTGTACATGAAAAAGTCTGTCCATTATATGAAGATTTTCTGATGCAGAGTTCTATGCAGTCTGTTACTGATGCAAAACCCGATGCAATTATTAAACTGAAACTCAGAGGGAGAAACTATTCGGAAAGCACTAACAATTACCAGGATTACTTTAAACCTCCTAGGCTGACCCCATATTTCTCTTTCCACACCCTGGAGAAACATTCCATTCTGTGCATTACAAAATTTCCTCGTTATTTCATTTTTTCAGATGCATTGGCTTGCTTTGGCGTTCAGATCAGTCAGAAGTAACCCCATATAATTGTTATTCTATAAAGTTTATTTGCAAAGAAATTAACTTACTGAATCAGCAGTGATAAATGACTTGGCAGTGACTCAGGGTGGAGAGAAAAGGCAGTTAATAGGTCATCTTTAATAAAACCATTTTTATTTATTATTTACATATTCTTAACCTGTGCTACTACTTGCATACCACCTTTAGCTATTCTTTGTTATAGAACTTGGCATACTGGGCCTGAAGACAGACAATATAGATGCACAAAATGATAAAGTAATATGCAAAAAACAACAGAGTCCAACACCAGTGCCTGAACTAAATGTACAAGCTAATGTGGCAGCCATTCTTTGGCTGAATCACAATGCTCATATCAGATAATTGCACAACCACTCAAGGAAAACATCTGAAACCTGGAAGTATATGGTATCAACAAAAGATATTTGCTGTGGTATAGCTAGCATGTGCACAATGCCACATTAGCTAACTTTCCTGTAGCTGATTAGAACTACAGTGTTAAGAATGGGACTTTAGCTAACTGTCTACACTTCCCAATGTAACAACTTGAGGCAAAGATCCAGCAACATTTTACTGATCATTCAAAGAAGGAAAAGGAATACTATAGGAGTTATAAGGATGACAGTCAGAATTATTTAAAAGGTCAAGATACATGGAATACATGTGAAAGTTAAGAATGGCCAGCCTTTTCACTTCATCTGATCTGAATACATAGATTCAAAGCAAAGAGTCTCAAACCTGGAGCACATTAAGTAATAACATAAAACTTATTGGATCTTGTGTTTGGAGAATTGAAAACAATTCTAGAAAAGCTGATCATTGCTGAATGACCTTGAAATTCAACTCCCAATGGTTACATGCTTAAGTAGGTCAAAGAGCTGGGATCTCCTTATATTTTCAAGAGTAGAACAAACCTGCCAAATTTTGTCAAAATCTGAGCAAGGTACAAATCACTCAGCTCTGATTTCGCCATAATGTTTCAGAGACAGAAGAATGTATCCCTGTCATTCCTAGCAAAATTTAAATATAAATTAAATATAATTAAAAATATACATATGTATTAATTAAAGCACACATATAAAAATAAAAGCTCTGTTTTCCATTCCAGAATTGCATTCCAGACACAACTGATTTCTGACAGAGGGCCACATATGAATGCATGCATAAATTTTTACAGCATGAGTGGCAATCTTAGAGATAAGATTCTGCTCCACTGTGATTTCAAGGGAAAGGAGGCTGAGGAGGAGATTCTCCTCTCATCCCTGTGGAGAAGAGGGAAGGAGAATGGAAGCACTTCCTTTTCATTCAAAAGACTGGAATAACAGAGAGACACACAATTCTTTTTCCTCTCAGAGGCAGTTCTGTACCATCTCTTACCCTTGAATTCCTAGCCAAGATTAAGAGGGAGAATATGATACAGCAGACTGAAGAGTCTGTCTGTATTAATGAAAGAATTTTCAAACAAGGCACCTAAAGGACTCTGCTGGGACAGTTCATTTCCTCTTCAAGGAGAGAAACAGATAAGTGGCATTTGGATTGGGTGTAACAAGAGCTGACTTGACTCACATGATATGGCATATCAGTATCTTAGGAAACTGTCAAAAGCTTCTCTTAGAATTTCTTTTCTTTTTGTCCAGTCTCTGAATGAAATATAGCATCAGATCACTGACATTTTTTGAAAAATGCCCTTTTCCCTTTTTAGCCTTCATATGACTGAATATTTCATAATAGTAATGAAAGAAATATTGATTGTGGAAGCTGAAAACTTATAAGACAGCTAAAAACTATTCATAAAAACTTCAAATTAGTTTATAATCCATCCTGAAAAATTGGTAATTCTGTGTCAAACCATCCACAGGACCCAAATAGACTTTGCTAATCAATTTGGAGTCTCTGACTAAAATACTCAATATCTTAAATAATTTCCAATTCTGATTGACATGAACAAAAACCCTGACAAAGGTTGGCAATTTGACTCTCATGAGAAGGTTTTCAATCAGTTCTACCTACTGGTTTCACTTTCAAGTTCATACCCACATAAACACCCTTGATAGAAAAAATAGTAATGTCAAAAAGTCATAATAAAAAATTAACAATAATTCAAATTCATCAAATCCCATTTAAAAAAATACTTCATTATTGTTAATGCAGCTCAAAACACTACCAGATTAATCTTTGTATGAGTCTCAAATGATGCAGCGAAGAGTGTGCTAAAAATTGAGTACAATATATATACACAGGGTGTTAAGAAAGAATGGGACAGGGTGTCCCATTGCAATATGCCTATAACCTCAGCAAAAATTTAAAAATCAGGAAATTTTTTTATACACAACAAAGAGGACAGTTAACTGATTTAGAATCACTTAATAGTTTTCAATATAACACAAATGACAAGGTTCAGATGACCCATGAAAGCATCAACTGATTTTCACAAGTCTTCCTGTGGAATTCTCCCCCCATTCTTGGTTCAGGGATAGCTTGCGAGAATCCAAAGAATGGCGTTTTGTAGCTCACACTTTGCTCTCCAAGATGGACCAAATTGAAAAATCTAAATCTGATTTTTTTTCAAGCCACTCGGCATCAAGGGGCAGCTTCTGCAATGATCTGACCCGGGATTACTGTACTCCGCTCGCTTTCGAGCCTAAGATGGTCAACACTGATGTATAATGGAAAAACATCTTGGAAGACTGCCTGGTTCTGTGGGCCACGAAATATTTCGATGAAGGCAGCTGGGTCTTCCAGCAGGACTCAGGGCCAGCTCACAAGGCGCGGATGACCCAGGAGTGACAGTGAACAAATGTCCCCGACTTCATTTCGACTTCACAATGGCCCCCTTACTCCCCCAATGTGAACACCCTAAATTTTTCAATTTAGTCCATCTTGGAGAGCAAAGTGTGTGCTACAAAGCACTATTCTTTGGATTCTCTCAAGATATCCCTGAATCGAGAATCTGAGCAAATTCCATAGGAAATCTTGCAAAAATCAGTCATGGGTGGTCTGAACCTTGTCATCCATGCCAAGGGCAGCTATATTTAAAACTATTAAATGATTCTAAATCAGTTAACTGTCCTTGTTATTGTGTATTTTAAAAATGTCCTGATTTTTAAATTTTTGCTGAGGTTATAGGCATATTGCGATGGGACACAACTTTCTTAACACCCTGTATATATTGGACTCTAGAGTTGGGTCATGACAGGTCACCTCTTGGATCTCTTTTGGTCAACTCCAGGTCAATTATGAAAATGAGAGATTCAGGGTAAATCACCAAGGGTTGCAATGGGTCATCATGGGTCACTCTGTACCACTCCTGGTAAAATTTTGCAATTGTTTCAATTTTTGCAAAACTGTACCACCTTTGATAATAAGACCCAAATTGGGCTACTTTGGGGTCACTCAGTATCACTCTGGGCCACTTGGACCAGACTTTGAGATTAAGGGAACTAAAGAGTTTCAGAATCAACTGATTAACTTTTTTTTTCTGACAATCTTGTCTGGAAAGGATCCCCATGTTATTTCCATATGATTCCTGATTTTATTACACCCTGTATATAAATATTGAATTACTTCAAGTACCCAGACCCTTGCAAAATCCACAAAAAGGGCTGTGAAGAGGCTCTTGTGTTGTGTTACCCAGTCACCATGTCACCGTGTGCAGGAAGGCACATGGTGTCAGTCACTCTGTAGTAGTAGTCAGTCAGTCCACTGTAACAGTAGTCCACAAGCCACTGTAACAGTAGTCCACAAGCCACTGTAATCATCAGTCAGTCGTCAAGTACAACACGAAGAGTGAATGCTGAATGAGATCCCAGTTACCAAGAAACAGTAACTGGATTAAGTCATAGGCACAGGGAGAGCAAAAGCTGAAGATTCCAGTCCAATGAAAGGGACCCTTTCATTAGTGATGACGAGCTGAGAAGTTGATAGCTATGAGGAAAAAATCCACATCCTGAAGGATCCAAGAACATAGACAGGGATAGCAGAGCTCCATTGAGGTACCAATAGCATTATTAAACTGGCAGAAAATAAAAAAAAAGAGGGAGGTAGAAAGAGTAGAAGGAAACCAAGAAAGATCAAAGGAAAGCAATGGTCCCAGATAATAGTTGACTGTGTGTAAGTCTCAGTTTCTTTAACTTTTGCCTTAGATTGCATTAGTAAAGGAGAGATAATTTGGTTTAAAAAAAAAAAGTATCCTGATATTTTATTTTCAGTCTAAATAACAGGCATGACATTATGAAACTTTCACTATTCAAACTTCATACATTTTTCAATAAATGAAAAAATAAAAAGTCATGCCTTTCTTTTTTTCTATGAAGAGTGGTTACATGAACAGAGATAAAGAGGAGCCATAAAATGAGCCCACACTGGATAATCTAAGACAACTAGGAAAACTAGGTCATTCAGTAAAACCATTCCAAGGTCATTCATTGGTGTGATGTAGAGGTGAGAGCAAGAAATGGTGTAGGATTTCATGTTGGTGAACAGAACACTTGTTCTGTACAGAGTTTCAGTCAAATGTAACATGGAGGCAACAAAGTATGCTGATATTAGATGACCTGACATACAATGCCAAACGCCAAAGCCTCTTAAAAACAATCACATTAATGACAATATGAAAAATATGAATGTGAGAACATTCTGACCTGTTTACTAAGAGATTTCAAATAGGGATCAAGGTCAGTTGTGATGTCAGCTCCTTGGTTGAAAAAAGTCACGTACCCCTTCGCATATGAGAGGATCTGAGAAAAACAGTAGAGCATCCAGATTCACCAACTGTTCATCTTTACCCAAGCATCAACCAACACTTCAAGTATACTTGCTTGCTTAGATATCTAGAGTTCATCATTGAGTAAGCCTGCTAAATTAAAGGCAAACATTCTTTACTACCATCAGGCCCACCAGTGCACTTTGATGTCTTGCATTTGTCAGATATTTCCTTAAACATTGGGTTCCAGTTACCTGGCTCTTGGAGATATAGTTTAATTTTCACATTCATTAATGTACCAAAGTGACTGCTCCTCATAACAGTTTCTTTCTGAATGCAACATCTAGTCCATGGAGAAAAGCACAGACACAATAAGTGATGAGTCATGTCTGACTCACACAGACTTTAATCTATATATATGCGGAAGTACTCAGGTAAACAAAAATAAGCAACCTTATCTTGACAAATAAAATTGAAAACTCTTGTTGCGTTCACTTTCACAGCCTGTGGAGATAAAAGGCTACAGCTGATATTGTCCAATCACAAACTCAAAGCCCAGATAACTCATCTAGAATCTCTTTTTCAGTCAAACTAGGATTACCAAGCTCAAGCAATTATCATTCCCAATCCTCTTCTCCACCTTATTGTGAATTTTCTATGTATGAACACACTTAATTATAAATGAATTAGATGCTTTCAGTTCAACATGCCACTCTCAGGTAGCACACATTATTTTTTCAAGCCAAAGGAAATCAGGGTGAGGCAAAAATTAATGCTCATACTCACTATACTACAGATCATGTTTGCTGTGCTACACCCAACATCAGACAGAGCATGTGAGTCTCATTGGTCTGGATTTTCACATTGTGGAGAGAGACAATCCAAAAAAGCATATGCAACCTCTTTCTTTGAGAAAGTCATAATGCCTTTCTGCAAGGAACTTATAATGCCACACAAAATCCACTCTACCTTTGAGAGAAAAAAGCTTTTCAATTTCATAAATTACAGTGGGGTAGACAAGCAGAGCAAGAATATTCAATTCCACAAATGGCTTTCTCTTACACAGGAGATGATTTCATGGCGTTTGGCAGCCTGAAGCAGGCTCAACTGCTGGACGTACTCCAAGCTGGCATGCATGAATCCGCTCCGGGTTGCCCGAAGCATGTCCTTGGTCTCCTCACATTCAGACAGCTTGTTTCGGGGCGCCTGGGAATTCTTCTGCAACACCGTGTCCAGCTCACCCGAGAACTTCTCGAAGTAGTTCTTCATCTCCTTCATTGGCTTGACCTGACTGCATGATCCAACTTCATCAGAACTGGACAAATTTTTCCAAGACAAATTTGTAGATTTAGTTGATTCAACACACGTTTTAAGGAACGAGGTGAGTTCGGTCGAGATGCACCGGGATGCCTGGTCCAGAAGTATTGTCTGAAAATTCACAATTTCGTGGAGGTCTCGAGAGAGCTTGCTGATGACACCCACAGCTTCGGAATCACCTGTGAAGAAGGCGCTCAGATCCCAAAGACCTTTGATGAAAGACCTGTAAAAGAATTTTAAATACAACATAAAATATTTATTTAAATTTCTGAATCCTTCTTGTTATGCAAACATCCAAACCTAAGTCATGATTGTGTATGCGGTCTTAAGGGATTCCTTTGACACTAATTTAAGATACTGCCTATCAATCCATGCTAAGTGAACTGAAACACATCATTCATGCTGTGGAAAATGCAGAAATGAAATTCCAAAATATAATTTCAAAATTTAAAGTAAACCTGAAGGCAGTAAAAAGACAAAAGTTAAACTCTGCATTAGTACCCAATCATCAACACCATAATCTTTTCATGCAAGTAGAGCCACAAGAAGCAATGAGGAAATCCCATTCTGTACTTCCATTCTCAGAGGGAACTTGAGGCCAACTGACCTTTGTTGAGATACATACATCTTCCCAGCATCGACCATCTGATTAGTAAGCTTGATCAGCTGCAACAGAAAAGTTCAAAATACTTCACATCTAGTCTGACATCAAGCACTATGGTTAACAGGATAGCATGGTTACTGAGGCAATACCAGGGTGGTTTCTGAGAATCGGAACAAGAGTTCACTCACACCAGTTACCATTCAACATTACCATGAGTTGATGTTGAAAAACCTATTATAAAAGATTTTTACTATCACTTCAATCAAAGCAAGTTGTATTTCATTCTAGAATTTCAGTGAATCATATTAGTGTTTTTCTGAAGAGACTCATAATTAGGATGGCATGAATACAACATATAAATACTGACATGAAGGTAGGCCTACTAGTGGACATATAAATCAATTTTGCATTTTAAAAAACAGTGAAGAAGTTCAGGCCTAGATATCATCAAAAATGTATGATTGCAGCCCTGGTCACGACTCAGACCTGTCCCTTTTCAGAAGGGAGGATTTGTCCAAAAGGTGCTTCGGAGATTTCAAGTGGGTAAAAAATTGCTTTTGCAGAAATGCATTAAGTATGCTAGTCAACTTAATACCTTTGGCCAAAGCCTTTAGAGATCATGTCCAATTCAATACTGGCAAGTCTCATGATTCTAAATTCAAATTCACACCTTCCAAAATGAGAATATGTTTTGAACGAACACTTCAGTCGTGATTGTCCCTCAGCAAAACAAGTTGCTACATTCTAAAACAAAAAAAAAGCAACACACCTTAAATTAATTGTACCCATTAGTATGAGAAAATAGAAAATAAAGGCTCACCTTCTCCAATCTTGTCTCAAGGGATTCAACATTGGTCCCATTCTCTTCCAAAACAGCCCTGAAGGACAGGAAAAATCAATATTTTTTTTACCATGAAAAAAGGGGTGGAGCCTGCAATAGATCTAACATTTTCTATTTCTTTCCTTGAGGCCTACAGCCTCATGAAGTCAGCCTGTTGTTAAGCTACACATCTATGGATATAGGCCTTGGTTTACCGTATCACTGAGAGTCAAGGCTTCACCTAGACCTACCTGAACTTTGGCGAATCCCAAATGCAGTCTTGGAGTGGGACAATTGGCTTCATTGTGACTTCGAAGTAGTTCAACCTTCAATCAAGCGGCTAACGTTACTGCAGGATATCAGCGGGGAAAAAGATAGTTAGACTAGCGTTACGTCTAGGCTAGTAGGGCAAAAACAAAACGTGTTTTTTTTTTTAAATGTAACTGGCAAACCTTAGCCAGTCGAATGCACAAGGCACCAGATGATGTGGCGGTGAAGTGCAGAATCGGCAAAATTTCATGCAGCGCGTTCCTACGTAGGCCTAAACGGATATCCATCCCCAACTCTTTCCAACGGAACACGGAGTCCTCCACATCTGCTCGACTGATAACCAAATCAGTGGATGAGTGAGTCACGAGGACTTCCTGAAGGTGGACATCCTTTTCCAGTGCTGCCAGAACTGCGAACCGTATCGAACGCAGTTCCCCGAATGGCCTGCGAGGACGCGAAGTAGAATGGGAAAGTAGAACGGCACGCGGAAGTAGAACAGGAATCGAGACGCGGAAAAGGGCCGATCCCTTACCGAGAAAGACAAATGTAACCGGAGAGGATCCGTCTTCCTCGTGGACAACCTGTGATGAATGTGCGAACGAGGGGGAACGGGGTTCCCATCGGTTCCCATGCCTCTTTCGGCGTGGGAAATGCGCGTCGCAAAAGCTCATCGAGGGAGATTGGTAGCGCCATTCCCATGCTTTCTGCAGAAACAAATTTAATTAAATTATTGCCAGATCGCTCTAGCAATTCATGAGAAACTACTCAAAGCAGATTTTCATGCGAATAAGATAAAACCAAGCCCAAAGCCCCAACTAAAGGGGGATAGGAGTGGTTCAACTCGTTACCCCTTCGACCTAACCAATTTTTTACTTCGCCAAGATTTTTCTCGAGCAAGTGGCACGTTGTATCTATGCATTGCATCTTCTCGTAGACCAGTGGCGTAGCCAGGTTTTCGTCAATGGGGGGGCTTACTTCTCCTCGTCGGGGTGGGGGTGGACGACCAGAGTTGAGGGGGCTCGAACCAAACTTGGGGGGGCTGAAGCCCCTCCCCCCAAACCCCCTCCTCGCTACGCCACTGTCGTAGACAAGGGTTCAGTCTGAAACTGCATCGATTTTTTTTTTCCGCACCGCGTCACACAGTCGTTAATCCTGTGCAAATGCACGCACGGAATGCGGAAAAGACTTCTGTCGTCGATTCGGATCGATTTCGGCATTTTCAGATTACCTTCCTGCTGTTTCGAATCGAGTCGCTGCATTCGAATAGCAAATTTCCATTGTGAATCCCATTCGATGTAATTTTTTAAAAAATAAAGCATCGGCTCGATCCATATTGATGGTGCCGGTCCTTCAACCTTCAACGACGAAGGATTCGGGCCTTCCGGTACGATAACTTTTAAACAAATACAAGGAACTGAAGCTTTTCCCATAGGAAAATCCTCCAGGAGAGGAGCAAGCCTCCTCTCGGCCGGAGCGACTTGCTAATCACTGCTGCCAAAGACGATGCGAGTCTGCCTCCCAAGCGACCCTCCTCCGCCGGGACCTGGCGGTGGTGTGAGGCGAGTCTGTGGATGACGGATGCGGACGGCAGCCTGCCGCCTTTCGTCGATGATGATTGGTGGAGACCGGTCACGTGATGCACGATGCATGCCAAGGCTCGTTGTCTGTCTGATGACGCTCGTACTTCACTCTTGCCTCCGATTGGGACACGTGATCATCTCGGCTTGGACTTGGACGGTTTCTAACGGATGTCAGCAGTAATGTGAATGGTCGACACATTTTCCAGGTTCCGACAGGGTGGCGCAAAAGTCTCTATATATTTTTGACTAGCTACGCTTTCCTCACGTAATTCTTAAGAAACTTAGGAAGCAAAACAGAATCTGGTCGTACTTGTTTCAGTAATTGATGCATCAGTAATCGGTCGTTCGACCACCAACAGCAGCTGCAACCTCGATCCTCCTAGGGAAAGATTCCATGAGGTTTTCCATCGTAGCCAGTGGGAACGAATTCCACTTCTCGGCGAGTCAAGTCACCAAATCTTGTCTAAATCTGGGGGGGGGGTGGAGCTTCGAGGACGGAATCTCGTAGTGTGGCCCGTGCGTGCTCTATCGGTGAAAAGTCTGATGATGCACGGGGCCAGGTTCCTTCGGACCAGACGATCTGAACTTCCTCGGCAGCTGCAGGTTCCGGCCAGAAATGTGGCCTGGAGCCCCATCCTGCTGGAAAGTGACCTTCCTTGGATTCGGAAACAGCTTCCGATCCTTCAGAGCATCAGCCAGTAAGTCTGGAAGGCCCATGCAAAGCCAGATTAAGGGGGGGGGGGGGAGGGAATCCCAGGAATCTACTTACCCTAGGCCTCGCAATTTCTTAATCCGGCCCTGACTCCATGGTATGTCTCTACTTTTGAGTCGAAAAAAAGGTCAGAAGCACAAACAAGACGAGATATCATATTATGGGCTGATGCTCCACAAGCGTGAATACACGGACGCGTGATATAAAAATGGAGAGATATTCGAGGGAAAGTTGAAAACCAACCGTGGTCGGACCAAACATTGACAGTGCTTTGCTTGCAAACAAAACTCAGCGGCTTTGAGCTGCCATGGTCAAATCTACTTTTGACGAATTTCTACAGGAAAATGACACGACAGCCAAATTTTGGCAGACTCAAAGAGTCTACAGCAATTGGAAGCATCGATTCCAAAGTCAATCGTTCTCACTTCACGACTGACCTCGAATGAAGTTCTAGCAGACGAATATTCAATGAACCCGTTCATCGTCATCGGCCGGTATGGCATCACGACGACGAGTGCATCGATTCTATTGACATCCGCGACGATGACGCACGACATGCGCTAATGATCGATTCCCGATACAGACGAATGCATGAAAGAAGACACCTCACCTCGCTCGGAGTTTCATCACGGCCATGAATCAGCCCTTGTCGCCTAGCAACCTCGTACACTCCACGTGGGGGGAGCCACGTGGCACCCTCCACGTGGCGCCGGCCACGTCAGCTGGGGCGAGGATGCATATAAGGGGGGAGGAGGTGGTTGGGACTTCAGTTTCGGGTCGGTTCTCTTCTCTCTGCGACTTTTTAAACCCTCAAGTGCGATCGGGATGGGAATGTACTTGAGCACCTTGTTGGAGAAGTTCCTGGAGTCCCTGTCAGGGAAGAGGAACGTCAGGATTCTCATGGTCGGCCTCGATGGAGCTGGTCTGTTTTCCTTTGTTTCTCCGTCATTTTATGAACATTTCGTCACCATAAGAAGAGTAATTGGTACATTTCTTCCTCTCATTGCGTCATGAAAGTATATTGAGGTTTGAACCTCGAGCCTTTCAAGTCTCCTTCACGCAAATCACAGAGAAGCAGAGGCCCTCAGGTCTGACAACGAAATTCACCGACGTGATAGGGTTCCTCGGCCTGGAACCCCCATAGAAATTTGGGGGATTCAGGAGTATCCTCCTCGAGTCCCTTATTATTTTTAATTTTTAAGTTACAAACTCCTAGACACGGATCGAACTCAACGTGAGGGAGCGTCTGCATTGCATGCCAATGGATTCCCGCAGATCTCGGAGAATCCCATTCGGAACTCCATGAGAGAATCTCTCATCGAATAATGCTCTTTCATCTCCCTCAATCCGCTTTCCCAGTCTCATCGTTTGTTACCTTATGTTTTCATGTTAAGGAAGTGAAGGGATGAAAGAACTCATGGAGAACTGCCCATCGAATCCAGTTCTCCATTCCAAACTTTCGATCAGAATTTGAGATTTTTAGCAACTTTTTTTGCCAAGGTTGGGATGTCTGATAGAGCACAATAAATTTAAGGGTTCGTTTCTGACGCGATCACGAGGGCTCATGATTCAGTTTTGCGGTTGGAATCTGCTTCAATAAGGCCGTGATTCCGATCCGATTGGAATCCTCTAAATTCGAGAGATCGCTCAGAGGTTGAACGCTCGACTCGCACGACTCGCGACTCACGATTCGACCTGTCATCCTCGCAGGGAAGACGACGATCCTATACAAGCTGAAAGTCGGCGAGATCGTGCACACGATCCCGACGATCGGCTTCAACGTGGAAACCCTGGAGTACAAGAACCTGACGATGACGGTGTGGGACGTCGGGGGACAGACCACCATCCGACCCCTCTGGAGGCACTATTACCCGGGTACCCACGTGAGTATCTTCGATGCGTATCGATCGCCAGGAAGGACAAGTATTGCAGCGATAGGAATTATTCTGATTATGGAAGGCTTATGATTAAATTCACTGGCATGAATTGGCTCCAAATAGAAACGTCATGTGCTGAAAATTTTCTTTTCTTCTCTAACGGCTGAAGTTCAGAAGCAATGCAATGCGACCCAAAACATCTCCGAAAAAGCCTTTAAATATAAAGTCTGAACTAAAAAAAAATGTCTCTCTGTATCTGAGGCGTGTACAAGATAAACAAGCAGTAAACTTGTTGACTTGACGATGACCAGGCGGTGATCTACGTGGTGGACTCGTCCGACTCCGCGAGGATCCAGGAAGCGACTGAGGAATTGGATGAGGTGCTGGGGGCGGACGAACTCCGCGACGCCGCGCTGCTCGTGCTGGCCAACAAACAGGCGAGTCTCCATCCGGAATCTCCTCCGAGCAGGTCCGGAGGGAAGGATCGACGATGATGCATTTCTCGTCTCGTTTAGGACCTGCCGATGTCTTCGACCGTGTCGGAGGTGACGGAGAGGATGAGGCTCCACAAGGTCCACGGCAGACGATGGTACGTCCAGGGGACCTGTGCCGTCAACGGATCCGGGATCTTCGAGGGTCTCGACTGGCTCAACCGCGAACTCCAGAAGGACCAGAAATGAGATACCAGCAGAGTGAAATACCAGTGATGCCTTCCGACGTGGAGGACTTGTACCGTCGATTAAGTTTCTCCGTTTTCTATTCATTCGCCGAATCGAAGCAGGTTCTCACCGCTGCAACCTGTACCGCGTCTCACCTCTCTAGAAAATAACACAGCAGCAGGTCCTTCTTCCTTGCGATGTGTTTCATCCCGGTGAACGATTAATCCCCTGTGCACCAAACTCGAGAAATAGCCTGAAATAAAGTTCCGATGATTTCCAATGACGCCAGAATTATCTGTTGAAAATGCAAATACCCTCTCGACATCCTTCTATGAGACGTGAAGAAAGGAATCGGAAGCAATTCCTTTCCATCGATCTTCCGGAAGAGCTGCGTGGAGGAACACGATTGAAAATGATGATTCCGGCACCACCGCATCACTTCGTGCGCTGAGGATTCAATCACGCTTTATTTCCGTTCGCTTATTGAATCATGGAAATTAGTGAGACTCTGCAAATTAAATACATTTCTCCGAATAATTGTTCTTCGAATGCAGACGGCAACGGGGGGAACCTTACGTTTCCACCGCTTTCGCTATTGCTCGCCTTGAACTGAAAATTCATTCGGCTGGATTGATAGTTTTTCTTTTTCTTTTACCAGGCCGCATTGCGAGTTTATTTATGTTCGTCCAGCATGATTTGAATCGTGCGTCACAACTTCGCCGTCCACTCGCAGTGACGTCGTAATCGTGAGGCATCGTGACATTTGTGGGAAGGTGTCGACTCTCGGCTTATAAAATAAGCTTCTCAGAATCGTACAGACAGAAAGTGCTCTACGGACTAATCTCGGGCACGAGTCGGTCGACGCAATCTGCATCGAATTTTGCAGAAACTCGATGCCTTAATGCACCTGAAAAACATGCAAATGCGTGGGAGGGTAAAATGTCCTTTCTCCGATTCCCCATTGCAACCAAAAAGGAAAAAATTTCGCGTTGGACGCGGGGCACGGGGATTTCGGTTTCCTCCCCAAGTAAAAAGTTTCTGTCAAATTGTGATTTTCCACATTTAGAATAGAACTCCTGGAACTAGATTGGCACAGACCATGTTGGGCGAAGGAGGAATCAACAGAAAACTGATGAAGAAAGCGCAAATCTATCTAAAATAGAATAGAATGCTCTATGGTCAAAACAAGTATAATCACCCGCCAATTTAAGGATTAATATTTCACGCTGTCTCTACTTCAGGCCAACCCGGTCAGAAACCAAAGGAGAGACATCACATGTTTTACTAATGCTCCCCAGCCACGGATAGCATAGACGCATGACAAAAAAATGGAGAGATATCTGTGTGAAAGTTGAAATTACGAAACGGCAGAACCAGACAGTGCCAACCTCTTTTTTCTTATTAATGAATTTGTCCTAAATAGAACGCTTACGAATTTCGAAGCAATTGAATAATTGGCATCATGTAGTGGATTAATAAAAAAGCAACGTCATCTGGAGCGGCTTTGAGATGGCTCAGTGAGCTGTAGCATCAAATAAATTTCTATGGGAAAGTAACATGAGAGCCAATATTCGGCAGCCCCAACAGCAAAAAAGAATGTCGAAAATAGCATTGGAGTCAAAAGCCACCCACTCCTAACCAACCCTTGTTACTTCAGGAGTGGCTGCAAATAATTTATAATAGCCGAAAAAATTGGAAACTTGTTCTTTGTTGTTCCTTGCCTTCGGATGGGATCGTTAAGGTGCCATTGGCATCCGCGACGACATGGCACGACGTGGCCGGGTGATTGATTTCCGATACCGACGGTCGCACACACCATAGCAGACACCAAACTTTGCTCAGAGATTCATCACGGCCATGAATCAGCCCTTGTCGCCTAGCAACCTCGTACACTCCACGTGGAGGGAGCCACGCGGCTCCCTCCACGTGGCGCCGGCCACGTCGGCTGGGGCGAGGATGCATATAAGGGGGAGGAGGTGGTTGAGACTTCAGTTTCGGGTCGGTTCTCTTCTCTCTGCGGCTTTTTGAATCCTCAAGTGCGATCGGGATGGGAGGTTACTTGAGCACCTTGTTGGAGAAGTTCCTGGAGTCCCTGTCGGGGAAGAAGAGCGTCAGGATTCTCATGATCGGTCTCGATGGAGCTGGTCTGTTTTCCACTGTTCGTCATTCATTTTATGAGTATATCATGACTCGAAGAAGAGTATTTCGTGCAGTTCATTCTCTCATTACACCATGTAAGAAAAGTGAGGTTCGAGACTAGAGCCTTTCAAGTCTCCATCATGCCAATTATGATGGAGAAGTACACAGACGTGATTATGGTTTTCTCTAGCCCGCTGTTTCTTGGCCTGAACCTCGCAGATACTTTTTGCGGATGCTTAAAAAGCAGAGGGCTTACAAGTTCTACTCTATTCCCTTTTTGAATTACATACTCGTAGACATGGATCGTACGCAACACGAGGAAGCTGAATTGACGGTCAATGAGACTCTCAAAAATTGTCGGGATAGTCCGTTTCGGAACTCACTAAGGGAATCTGTCTAGTTAAAGGGCTGTGGACCGAGTATATACTCCTTCATCAACCCAGTGTTCACTTCCGACCCGATCACATGAGTTCATGATTCAGTTTTGCGATTCGAATCTGATTCAATAAGGCCGTGATCTGAATCGAATCCTCTAAACTCAAGAAACTGTTTCGAGTTTCGAGTTTCGACGTCGACGTTCGACTCGCACGACTCAGGATTCGGATCACGATTCGACCTGTCATCCTCGCAGGGAAGACGACGATCCTATACAAGCTGAAAGTCGGCGAGATCGTGCACACGATCCCGACGATCGGCTTCAACGTGGAAACCCTGGAGTACAAGAACCTGACGATGACGGTGTGGGACGTCGGGGGACAGACCACCATCCGACCACTCTGGAGACACTATTACCAGGGCACCCACGTGAGTATCTACAATTATAACTCGAATGACGCAATTTAAGCGGCTCATATAAAATTGGAACTTGTTCCTCTTTTGGCATTGAAATCTCAAGTACTTGTGGAAACAAAGAAGTTTCACCAGTCCGTTATTTGGAAAATAATAGCAGTCAACATATTTTTAAAGAAGCTAAAAGAAAAATGAAAGGATGTAACTATTTGAAGGTGGTGAAATATTCACCAACATTTACACGAAGTCCCTCAGACTCAGTTTGCTGAAACGAAGACTTTTTGCCTGCAATGCACCGTTCGTCGATCAAGTTGAATTTATGGCACCATTGTATTTCCATTGGGAAAATAACAACGCGAATCCAATGATTGAAATGATGACTTTTGCTCGAGGAATGTAATAGAGAGGGATATCGCCGAAAATAATCGAGATATGAAGGCACTGCTTTCGCCGCACATAAAATATACAGCCTGAACTATTGCGCTTCGATCTACTGTCCCCATGCATCTGAGGCGTGCGCATGGGAATGAGTGATTAATTATTTACCTTAACGATAACCAGGCGGTGATCTACGTGGTGGATTCGTCCGACTCCGCGAGGATCCAGGAAGCGGCTGAGGAATTGGATGAGGTGCTGGGGGCGGACGAACTCCGCGACGCCGCGCTGCTCGTGCTGGCCAACAAACAGGCGAGTCTCCATCCGGAATCTCCTCCGAGCAGGTCCGGAGGGAAGGATGGACGATGATGCATTTCTCGTCTCGTTCAGGACCTGCCGATGTCTTCGACCGTGTCGGAGGTGACGGAGAGGATGAGGCTCCACAAGGTCCACTGCAGACGATGGTACGTCCAGGGGACCTGTGCCGTCAACGGATCCGGGATCTTCGAGGGTCTCGACTGGCTCAACCGCGAACTCCAGAAGGACCAGAAATAACATACCGACGGCAAAATACCAACGGAAAAATACCAGCAGTAAAATACGTGGTGATCTCTTACGACGCGGAGCACTTGCACCGTCGATTTAGTCTCTTGGTTTTCGTTTTGTGTGTTTTCTTTCTACGTTATTCAAGCTTGAAGGGGCGCCGTGGCTGTGAATTCTTATGTATTTTATTCCGAAGAGTTCATTCGCAGTGAGGCGTAGTTAATTTGATTACATTCAGGAAGTTTCCCAATGCTTACTCGAGTAGAATTGGGCATAATTTATGTGGTGCTAATTAGAAGCACGGCTTCTGAGCTGTATTCTCTATGCATGAAGCGGCTGATGGATTTTGTATAAATTGCACTTTCATGTAAGATAAATGGTTAAATTACCTCTGAGATTGTCATCACCCAATTTACCCAATTTCCCCAGAGGAACAAGGCAAAATCGCATTTTCCTGGAACTCATTTCACGCGCGACCTGATGGGGGACAAAATCCTTCCAGGTGGCTTATAGAATCGAACACGGAAGAATCAGAAGCAGGAAAACTAAGAGAAGGAAAGGAATCCCAAGGTTCAAGAGAATGACGCCGAGAAAAATTGTAAGAAGTCACTGATGATTGACAAATCTGGAATCCTTCGAGTATGAATCATGTGGATACGCTTCCAATGAAAGCAAGAACGCAAGATGTTTGCATGGACGCATGATGTGAGCATGGACGCATGATGTGAGCAAGGCGTGAGGATCGCCAGGATGATCGCGGAGTCAGGCGATCTGCTGCACGAGGCAACGTCACGATTCTGGGGGTTTGGGGGGGGGGGCTAGGTTCGAGGATTCTGGGAGCAGACGAGATTGCTGGAATCGATTTCATCTCGGGATCGAATCACTTCTGGCTGAGGGATCTTTCGGGGTTCGCGGGCCATCAGCATATGGGGACCGAGGAGACCGAGGAAACTTGGGGTGAATATGAAATCTCCACGTGAGGCTACGCTAAAAAGGAGCTTCGAAATCTTCGCGTCCTTTTTTGTACCCAAAAATAGCGACAAAAATCAGTCCAATCCTTCCTAACGATCCCCGACGAGTCCGTTTGTGAGCTTGCTGCCGCATGCAATTTATCCAAAAACCGCGGGGCGCCATGAAGCCTCTTTCATGGCCAGGGCATCCTCAAGGGGGGGGGGGGGGGCATGCGACCCACTTCACCTAATCCTCTGATGGTGAGTGTGTAGATGGGGAATGGGTGGGGTTGGTGCAGTGGAGAGGCGAGTAAGAACATGCAGGGGGGGGGGGGCAAAGCCAAATCCTGTATAGAGGCAATTAGCGAGAGATGAACAGCCGTTCCTGCTTGGGTGCTCGTCCCATCCGTCTCGGGGCGAATCACCGTTTCAACCAGTCGAGTCAAACCTGATTCTTTTTTTTTGCCATCTATGTTCAATCAGATTAATAAATGGAGTTGAGTGAGCGATAGAAGAAATTTTGGAAGATAAAGGACTCGGAGATAGCCACAGACGAGGCAATCATAAGCATCGATTTTCATCGTGTAGGCGACGTGCCTGCAATCCTGACGGAACACTGAATATTTGCATGTCTCACGCGAGGAATGCCAGAACGACTGCATCGTGCTTTCGAGATGGGGAAAACGTAAGAAGGACATGCAAGGCATGACTCTGCTGCGACCCTTTATTTTGCACGAGAAAGAAATACGACACGACTTCGAATCGGGAAAAGGTGCCGCACGTAAACGCGAACCTGCGGATTCCGCTTGGTGGCAATATCGAGAGCTGACCCCATGCCTTCTTCCGAGGGGCCACGCAGAGCCGGACTGGGGCCTCCGTGATGCGGAGGCAGCCGTTTCGTGGAGCGTAGCTTAATGGGAGGTGGAGGAGGAGGAGGAGGTGGAGGTTAAAGTGAGGGTCTCAGAGAGGGTAGGATTTTAACATCGATTCACCTATCCATGTCTGACTCGGTCCAGATTGCGATCGAGAAAGGACTCGGCAGAAATGTCCAGAGAGCTTGGTGTGCAGGATGGGCGGTTAGTTGACTCTGTCCTTGGGCTTTTTTTTGCATTGGGGGAATCAAAACGATTTTCTCTTTCATGCACGTCTTTCCAGTCCTGCCTCGACGTTCGATATGGTGGGCCAGAGATCGAGGGGCCAAAGCCAAGGGATCAAGGTCATGGCGTCGATCGGCGAGTTCGAGTCGGGCAACAGAATCGAATACAGATGATACCCGAAGGCCACGCCGAGAATAAATAGCACCTGGAAGATAGCCGGATTCGCGCAAAAAATAATGCAGATGAGGATGAAAAGCCACAAAGGAGGGCGTGGAAATGGCAACGGGTTCATCGTTTCCCATTCCGGCTTCACTCTGACGGCCATTTCCTTTACCCAATGCTGCGAATGATTCTTGTCCACATCGTAAGGGGTGCCGTTCAGCGTACATTCGCCTGCGATTCCCTGTAAATCGGGGTCGAGTCGCGTGAGACCGAGAAAATAATACTTTCCGTGCTCGGCTGGAAGTTGAGCTCGAAGTCGCGGCCACATCTTCCCATCCCTTATAGATACGTCGAACGTGATCCATTTGCCGCAGTGCTCGCGAAACACCAAGCCCCATTTCTCCGGTCCTTCGCTTTCGCCGTGGGATACGAAGAGCAGACAGGGGAGGAATCCGTACGAGCTCGGTTCCCCGACGAAAGGGAATCGTCCGTAGAAGCACTCGTCCGTTACGTCCCTCGGATTCGTGGCAAGGTCGCGTTCCAAGTTTCCTCCGAGGCTCCTCATCGTTTCCTCGACCCAATGCCGGGAACCGTTGCTTGCAGCGTCGTACGTCGTCCCGTTGAGGGGGTTGGCCCTTGCGGCGTCCTGCAGCGCTCTGGGCGAAGACTTCACCCTCCCGATCTCGTAGTACCGGCCACTCGCCGATGGGAGCTCCTGGCAGCATCTGGGACACACGGTGCCTCCGTGGTTCAGGCCCGTGTAGGTCCTCCAGCGGACGACGGACTTGCCGCGTTCGTTCGTCGACCTCCAATTTTCAGAGGTGAACACGACGGACCACTTTTCTTCCACCGTCTGCCGATACACGACAAGGAATTTGAAGAGAAACACGTCCACTTCACACGTTTCCGAGTCGACCTCTTCCTCCACGAACCACATTTTGCTTTCCAATATGTCTCGTTTCTGACGGCCTCACGGACGGTACGTATGTACGTGCCCCACGATGCCGAATGTTTATCTCTCGTATCCACGAGATAAGTAGTATCAGAACAAGCGTGGGAAACGCCAGCCACCAAAAAAGAAGCAGCAATAAGCTCCACGCCCTCGCATTCGACCGTCTGTCCATCCACGGCCTAGAGGCTAAGATGACCCGCTCGGTTGAGTCTCGGGAGACGCGGATTCGAATGGCAGTCGTGGCACTTTTGGCACTTTTGCAAAACACTATAATTTCATTATAGTGTTTTGCAAAAGTGAAGCTACGTATATGCAATTGATGCCCAGCTGAAGAAAATATACTTTCCAACCGGGGGCAGGGGGGGGGGGGGGCAGGGGGCTGGCAGACGTGTGTGGACACTCAAGGGGACTACCTTGAAGGTGACCCCAGCAAGTAACTCCAAGACCCCAGTCCACTAAAGTCATGTCCTAAAACTTTTTGATCAAGTCTCGTATCCATCTGCTCTTGGATACGAAACCTGTGTTCCACACACAGTATCCAAAAATAGATTATCTTAATTCATATCTCTTCCAGAAAGTGAGTGTTTTAGGTGATTTTCTTTTTCAGAATGAAAGGAAATGACAACGAAGATTCGCGTGGGCAATAATCAATCAATTCTGCTTGATTAGAGTGGGAGTTCATTTCAAGCCAACAGTGACAACGAATATCCAGACGATGTGAAAAAAGCGCACTCACTCTATTCCACTCTAGCCGCTAACGAAGCAACTGAAAAATAGCTAGAGAGTGAGAAAACAGATCCTGGTGAGAGAAGCCGCTAATTCCTTTCAGAACACGATGGAAAACAGCCATAGGCACACCAATAGGGCTGTCTTCCCCCCCCCCCCCCCCCCTCGAGTAGGACGGATACTGAAAAAATTCTTCTGCTGACCCCACCTTATCAACTGGGCCTGGCTGGCGGAGGGGTTACTTTGTGATCCCAGGGGAAAGAGGAACTTTCACTATTCCTTTCGCGAAGCCATTAAGAAAATTGGATTCGCGCATTTGGACGATGTGAAATCTTGAAAGCAAAATACTGAACGCAACAGAGTCTTTACATGTTGAAACACTGCTTTCATCATCTTGCCAAGATCTTCATCTTCATCATCTTTCTATAGAATGCGAGCGCGTGCAACATGGCGTAGCCCGAATGCATCGGAAGGAAAGCTTCTGCAGCCCTCGTCTTGCGCTCGATTCATTTGAAGAGATAGAAGAAGTCAGAACACTTATAGCGGAGGGGGAAGGGTTTGGCAAGGCCATTCGTTCCGAGGAGGAAACGCCTCGGGCACGGTGAGAATCTGCTGGAGGAAACAAATCCTCGAGGTGGATGGAAGTGAACACGCGATCTGTCCTCTTCGTCGGCGTCCCTTTACGTGCGTGCCATCGATGATATTGGGTGAGATGCACCGAATCCATTTAAGCTAAAGTAATCCGATCCGACGATGGTTCCCTGCGGGAATCAGTTTAACGGAGATGAACTCATTCCTATAGAAAGAGAATCGAGTCACATTATGGTAAGGATGATTCGGAATGTTGGGCCGAAATGGCTCTAAATGCGTCGCAAGTCGCGACAGAAGAGACGTGAATTTGCATCTTTACGACGCTTGTCTGAGCAGTCCAAAATGGATTGGGGAGGACGACCCACGATCTCTACATTCGAAGCCTGGTACGATATCAGGAGCGAAGTCGTCAATTTTCTTCGACTCGGAAGGCCGTGTATCGGATGATATTCTTCCAGAAGATGTGAAAGCTGGTGACCACACGTCCACCGTTTTGCGACGTGTGATACCAGAAGTGAAGGAAATGCAGTCATTCGTCATTTTCGCACTGCGAAAACGAGGATTCGACTCCTGCCGAAAAACAAGCCTGAACTTCTCTCTCACCCACCATACTCATCTTACTTCGCCCCGAGCGACAAATTGTCGCCCGAACGGGAGCTCCAAGTCCTCGTCCGACGGGTTCACTCGAAGCACTCAGAAGCCTTTCGCAGTCGGCCGAGGAGGACGCAAAACTCCATCGCTGAGACTTTAAAGGGACGAGGAAGGATTTGCGTGCGTTTCGTCTTTTGGAAATTCTTTCCGTAGCCGTAACTGGAAGGACATCGTCGTTTATCGAAAAACCCTCGCGAACCAATCGAAAGTAAAATAATCGCCTCGTGAAACAGGCTCATTTCTCTGGCAAGCAACGATTGCACCAGTTCCGAACTGATCCTGGCCCCGACAACGAACGAGGTGCGGAAGTATCATTACGACGTAAACTCGTGGATCGGCTTGTCTAAAATGTTGACATAGTTGACACATTTACTGTCGCTCTTAGCTCTGGTTGCTTGAGGATCCACAATATCTTGGACGTTGCTTTTGTCGTTTGTCTTTGTTGGTCGGTCTGAGACCAATAAGCTTTTCGACTCTGATACTTAGATGGGGGGGGTTTAGAACGAGGGGGTTTTTGTTTTTTGATACTGGCGCGACTCGTTTGTTTCCTTAACGAATGAATGGCGATCTCCTACGTTCCTCATTCATTTAGGCCTGTTACAGGCGAAACCTACCGCTGAATCGAGGGCGATCACTTTAAATTTAAATTAAAAAAAACAGAAACATTCTCTACTCGTGCGCTACTACCAAGAGCATCGAGAGGGATTCTTTTGATTGCATGCAAAGGGTCAAAAACTCCGGTAGCACACCCACGTTGGGCCTATGTTGGAATTCCACATTTGCGATGTGGGTCCAACGTTGTTTCCCCGGCGTTGGTCCCTCGTAGGTTTGTCCCGCGGTCCCACGTTGGGCCGACGTCAAATGCTGACGGGCGTCACGAAGTTCAAGGGATTAAAGGTTTCTATATTTGTAGATTATTGTTCACCCCCCCCCAACCGGGGACCTTGCCACCGAGTCTGTCTCGGTCTGGCTGGAAGTACTCCAGGGAGAAGTATCGATACTTCCTCCGATTGTCATCTTTTGAGGCCCTTATTTTTCTCACGGGATTTGAGTTCCATTGTGATTTCATTCATCACTCACGGCACTTTTCCCGCTGTGGAAGTGCTCGTCCGATGAAACCATAATAGAGTAGAGAGCATAACTAGAGGCTTCCACTCCGCTGGAATCCCATTCATCGACAGGGTCGCAATATAGATGTCATTGTCGATCCACCATTTAGCTTGCGCACATCGACATCTCCACGGCCGAGCAGCGGACTCGACGAGACAGGCGTGTTCATAGAGTGTATATACATATCTCTGGAGAGGCCTTCGCTGCCTCGAGAC
Source organism: Darwinula stevensoni (assembly GCA_905338385.1). Classification (NCBI taxonomy): domain Eukaryota; kingdom Metazoa; phylum Arthropoda; class Ostracoda; order Podocopida; family Darwinulidae; genus Darwinula; species Darwinula stevensoni. Next base: position 47,703 of record CAJPEV010000641.1, on the reverse strand, counting down.
CACCGAGCTAAGATATAGAACTGGAGATGGCGCGGCCATAGGAGTAGCATAGGGAAAACGGGTAAATTTTGAAGTCATATTGGTTGGGTCTAGGCCAAAGCGGGCCTGCGGTGAGCATCGGCCGAGTGATGGAGCAAGTACCGCGGGAACATTGGAGCAGCCGTTCTGAATACTCCAGCATGCCCTGCCGATACCCGCCAACACCTCTACCATGCGCCTCGTGATCGCCCTTCGTTTCCTTTAGCCTATGTTTACCTTTGAAGGTTCACTCGAAGTTCGTTTGACTTTATGCCTTAGATGCGATCACGAGGTGCATGGTAGAGGTGTTGGCGGGTATCGGCAGGGCATGCTGGAGTATTCAGAACGGCTGCTCCAATGTTCCCGCGGTACTTGCTCCATCACTCGGCCGATGCTCACCGCAGACCCAACTAGATGGCTTCCAATTGCCCCAAATCCATTGTATTGTGCGCCATCTCCAGTTCTATTTCTTAGCTCAGTGCTCGAGACTTACAAGTGCTTTTGCCTTCTTGGTGAAGTCTCGCACGTGGGAATGAATAGCGTGATTGGTTGGGTCCCGGCGTGGAGGTCCCCAGGCATATGGCCCGGGCCATGTTGCCTCTTTTGCCCTCCTCCTTTCCATGCGTCTGCTATGAACTTCTTGCTCGTGCGACTTCAGTAAGATGGCGGCCGCGCCTGGAAGGGTGCAGCGGCTCGCGACAAAGGGGAGGCCCCTCCATTTATTGCGCGTGCCACGTTGGCATCCCTTCCGGTCGAATCTCCGAACGAGTCGATTCTCGATTCCGCCGTCACGAAGCACGCTTAATGGAAGTGTTGTCGATTACAAGCCACCAGATGTCTGTCATGTTTCGAGTTAGCTTACCCACGCTTCAAGAATCGCACCGTGCAACTCTTTGGCAGAGAGGAAATACGGATCGACGATCGCGATCGTGCGACCGAGCCGGGGACGAGCCTTCGCCTATTCATCCTTTCCGAATCGGGACGGGGAAGCCGCGGCCGTCGCGACGACCTGAAAAACGTCACCGATGCTCAGTCGCGCGTCCCGATGTTTTCGGAATCGAACGATACGATGTAAACGGTCGTGTTTTCACGGGCCGTCGAATTCCATTTCTGTCGTATTAACTTTTCTTCGACGTCCAGCATCCGACGAGCACGTCTCGTTGGATTTTCCGGACGACTCGACGTAATGATGAGTCCTTTGACTCTCATCCATGACAGTCTCGCATTTCAAACCCACGTCGCATTTAACTTTTTTTGCGCGAATCTCGGAGACTCGTAATTGCAGCGGGGAGTTTTCATACTCCATGGTATGAAATCAAGTACTGACGTAAATGCAACGGTGAGGTCGCATAAAAAATGCACTCGCAAATTCGCATATTAAAACCTGCGTAACACAAATTGAAGGAGAGGGCATCGCTTTCGCCTCGATTCCACGTTTTACGTTTCTCATGTCGAACGCGAATTTCTCTAAAATCCGGCATCCAGCAGAGCGACGCATTTCACTTTCTTACTTCCACATTTCACTTTTAGAAATCTACATGTGACATCGCAGCACTTAAAAATTTCCGCGTCGTTTGCAATTCAATGGTAATTAACGCCGTCCAAACATGGACTTGAGAGAAGTGACGTGACTTGCTGACGTCACGACTGTATTCTGATGCAACTTCTGGTGGCCTCGGTTGGCAAATGCAGCATGAGATATCGGCCGGGTCGGGGTGGCTGTCGGGGAGAGATCCGTACAACGCCGCTTTTTAAATGGAAAAATGGAAGGACGAGAGAAAAAAAAAATGTCGTAGCGATGTGTTGTCGATTGCTGCACCAGTTGTACCGCAACGGGTAATTTTTGGCTGATTCCCATTCGATCCAGGTAAATCATGCCCAACCTCGGAAGCATACTGCGGGCAACTGACACGAAAATGCGAGAGAATGATGCGACTGAAGCTTCTCCGTTGTCTGATGTGCGTCGGGTGGAACGATCGTGGAATTAACTTGTAGGTGAATCGAATGATTCAGCACAGAGAGAGATATTGAAGCTCTCTGGGTCATTTCTTTCATTTGCGATCGTGATCCAGTATTTGCAGCAGTAGACGTTTCCAGAAATGAATTCCTCTTTCTTCCTGAGCGAAAATCGTGGCCGATTTCCGGCAGGATACCGGTTCGATCCGGTCCCAATCCGTGCAAGGTTCGAGAAAAATTGGGCGAAGTACTGCGCCCTGTTGGCCTACCTGTACCTCGCGGGGATCGTGGGATCGAGGCGATGAGGGGAAAGAGGAAAAATAAAAAGGAGACTGACCTGCAAGAGGCCCTTAGCCGCCTGGAACATCAGCCTGGCCGTCTTCAGTCTCGTCGCAGCCTGAAAAATCTTCCTCTGGTTCTTCGACGTCTTATCGGAGAAGGGGTTCTATTGCAGCGTCTGCTCCGTCTCGTGAGTCCAGCGGTCGTGTTTTGAGCATCGGTGCCTTCTGGAATTCAAATTAATTCTTCAGGCTCTTCGGAGTTATTCTTTTTTTTTTATTAGAGAACAGGGAAGACAATCTTAAAGAAAAAAATAACCCTTGAGAATTCTAAATGTTCCTTGAGATAATCTTTAGAACCAAAGCCGACAGAGTACAAACGTATCCAATTGGAAAATTTTTACAGTTATTTTTTCTATTCATTTCATTTATTTTCTGTCAGCATGCTGGAACGTAGCAGGTCGAAATAACTCCTTCGTAGCAGGTCGAAATAATACTTCTCCTACTTCGCCCTCTTCGTCGACTTCTTCCGCAATGGCTACCTGAACAGATCTATTAAATTGGCTAAGAAGACCCCCTAGCAAGGGATTCCCCTCGAGTTCAACTCTGAAACCAAGGACGAAAAGGAATACCTAAAAAAAAATTTTTTTTTTGCTTTCTTGGAATTATCCTGTGAAGGAGGTGAAGCACAAAATACGAGCCGCGGGTAACGGCACGTTCACAGCAGCTTCGGAAGCATTTCCCTCATACTTTTGTAAAAAGGAATTGCAAAAAAAGAGAACTCTCAAGTTCTTCGATAGCCATCGGCGATTGGGCAGTAGGTGAGCGGAGTCGTCAAAAGGAACATGAACTCAGTAACACGAGGACGGTAATGTGTGTGTGTACATGTCCTCTGTCCCCCCTGGACAAGATACTATAAATGTGATATCTCTCCAGACAAAATATTACTAAACTTCGTCCCCCCCCCCCCCCCGACTAAATAAGCGTTTACTTTAAAGGGGGGTCCTTTAAAATAAAATGTGCACATAAATCAAATAATAATTTTTATTCTCCATGAGGGAGGATTGGTATTCTGCTGAGCAAGCTCTAAATTAGCTTTCCGCCAATCTTGAATATGTACAGCTTGCAGCCTTACACCACCTTAGGAATAAATGTGTACGAATCGATTTCCGTTGAAAAATTATACAAAATACAGCCAGTCTTCTAATGTGATTTTTTTAAAACCCAATCGTACGAGATGTGCGCTGGCTAGTATCGCCTAGTATAATTAATTCGAGGATGCCTCTTTGCGGTATGCGTATACAATGAAATCTGGTTAACTCGAATCCTGATAAGTCGAAATTCCGCTTATCTCGAATTTCCGGATATCTCGAATGAAATTTTCACTCCCGATGACGAATTTCTCACGGTTAACTCGAATTCAGGGTGAGGTGGGTAAAAATTCTTCTTTTGGGACTTTTCGATTTTTGAATTGGATGAATGACAACAAACACGTTCGGATGTTCTTTTGTTTCTTTTTTCTTCATTTTCTACTTCTCCCACCTCCCGCACAGACGCCTGTGGAGGGGATTAAACCTGAGGATTAAAACCGAAAAGTTTCGACTACAAAAAGCAACCTCCAACATTCGCTCTGTCTATCTATCGCTCTCACTCCGAGCCATTCTAGTCATATTCTACTTCCTTTACGCCATTTGTGTGGAATGAGCTCATTCAAGAGGAAATTGGAGACTCTTCCGAGCCATTCTAGTCATATTCTACTTCCTTTACGCCATTTGTGTGGAATGAGCTCATTCAAGAGGAAATTGAAGACTCTGACGCTCGAAGAAAAGGTGCACTTGATTCGGATTGTCGAAGCTGAAGAAGAAAGACATCGCAGAGAATTTCAGGATTCCTGCCTCTACTCTCTCTACCATTATACGCAGCAAAGATAAGGTTTTGAGTGCACACGAGAAGCGCCGATTTCCAGCAAGCGCAAGACGATGAAGACAGCCAAGCTTGGAGGTGGACGCGGCTCTCTCGAGTTCACACGGTGCCAGTCGACTTGTTCGAGGCAGTTGGGAAATTAGGGAACTTCCACTTCTCTATTGCGAGTTCTTTTGCAAAGCAAATGAAGATCACTGATTACATGTCGGAAATGGATAAAACCAAAAGAGCCCTGGAGGAAAGGCTTTGCAATAAGTGAGTTTTGCATATGGAGTTAAAAAGTTTCACTCGAGATGAATAAAATCCAATTATAATGGGAGGGTCGTCGCTCAGTGAAATCGGATTTTTGAGGGCGGAAAAATCGCCCTTTGGTTATGTCCTTTAAAGTGAGTTTTTTTTTAGGGTGGGGGGGGGGGGGGGTATTCCTGATAACTCGAACTTCGGATGACGCGAAATTATTCGCCCGGTCCCTAAAAATTCGAGTTAACGAGTTTTCGCTGTATTATTATTCTCTGATAGGTGCCCTGCAATCATGCCGACTTCTTATGGATCGCAAGAAATCGCCTAAGTCACACCTTTTTTGGTGCGCATTAAATTGTCTCGAATGCAAAAACTGTCTGTACTATAATTGATACCAATGCACTGACGTCTGCGTCAGTGGCCCATGCTCGTGGCATGAGCTTGCTCATACTACTCTTCTGGCAGTTTTCATTGGCCGTATACTTACCGTAGCAGAGGGCATCTTTTGCCCTCAAGGAACATGTGATCCCCGGACGAAATACTTCGGGAACAACATATTGCGTTACATCGGCTGCCACATGGAAGGCTCGCAACTCCCTCTTCGCAGGAAACATTAGGAGCTTCTTTGTTTCGGCTACGCGGTGAATGAAACAGTGCGCTAATTATTTCTGGAACCAAACATATATACAGGGTGACCAGAAAGTCCTGTCCACTTTTGTCCCATATTTTTAAATATATAAATACAAAAGCTCTAGCAATCTTTTCATGCAGTTTTGCTCCCTAACATCATTGTCTATGTGTGTGAAAAGTTTTATTTCCATAGGGTCACTCTTTTGTATTTTTTAATGGATAAGAAAACGCGTACTNTAAATGTTCCTTGAGATAATCTTTAGAACCAAAGCCGACAGAGTACAAACGTATCCAATTGGAAAATTTTTACAGTTATTTTTTCTATTCATTTCATTTATTTTCTGTCAGCATGCTGGAACGTAGCAGGTCGAAATAACTACCTCTGAACCGGCGCATGAGACAAATTCAAATTCAAACTTCCGACTCATCTGGTCGAGCCACTCAAGTTAGGATATTGAAATATGTATTCAATAGTTGTAGATTACATGAAAATGTTCTATGCAACGGAGAGATTCTTCCCTTCAAAGATCGTCGGATCAGCACGAGGTAAATACTAAGAAATCATGGGGGAAAATATTTAACTACCGAAATAAATCGTTCAACAATGGAAAGACAAGAAAAGTCGGTTGTGACTAGCCAAATGACCTTGGGTTCATTCAAATCAACTCCATCGAGTTGAATCGAACCTCTTTAGAAGTTCGTTGCCCTTCCTTTCAAAGGAATTATTATCCACTTTCAGTTACGGGACGGAAAACTTGGTGACGAGCTACTGGAACTCCCTTTTCGTAATATTGTGTAATTCGGCCGTCGAACTAGGTGATACGTAGTGCTGAAGAAGCAGCCCTTGAGGTACCTGCATTGGTATCACCACGTCACGGTCCTCGCCTGTTGGGAAGCTCACAGCGAGCGAGCGTCGACGGGTCTTTGGTTCTCGACTATGAACCCGGTGGTGCATTCCATTATGTACTACACAGCAAGCACCCTTGGAGTGAAGGTGGGGGGAGGGGTGGCCATGTGCATCACGACCTTGAAGATCCTCCAGATGGTGGTGGGTTCGACGGTCAGCCTCTCCGCCGGATTCTACAAGCTCCTGGGCCTCTCGTGTCGTGTCAGCGATGGTGTTGTTACTATGGCGCTCCTAGGGTACTTCTCCTACTTCGCCCTCTTCGTCGACTTCTTCCGCAATGGCTACCTGAACAAATCTATTAAATTGGCTAAGAAGACCCCCTAGCAAGGGATTCCCCTCGAGTTCAACTCTGAAACCAAGGACGAAAAGGAATACCTAAAAAAAAATTTTTTTTTTTTGCTTTCTTGGAATTATCCTGTGAAGGAGGTGAAGCACAAAATACGAACCGCGGGTAACGGCACGTTCACAGCAGCTTCGGAAGCATTTCCCTAATACTTTTGTAAAAAGGAATTGCAAAAAAAGAGAACTCTCAAGTTCTTCGATAGCCATCGGCGATTGGGCAGTAGGTGAGCGGAGTTGTCAAAAGGAACATGAACTCAGTAACACGAGGACGGTAATGTGTGTGTGTACATGTCCTCTGTCCCCCCTGGACAAGATACTATAAATGTGATATCTCTCCAGACAAAATATTACTAAACTTCGTCGTTTGCTAAGACTATTGTGCTCCTTCAGTTGCTAACTTGTTGTTCAGGGGTAAATATTAAAAGAGCTGCTGCAAAAATGCTGATGGACAGGACTTTCTGGTCACCCTGTATACGAGTGTCTCATTCTCATGCTCATGTCAAACCATGACTTGAATGAGTGAACCAGTCAGTGCTTTTTTATGTCAATCTAGCGAAAATGGCATACCACTTCTTTTTCACCTTGATCATATCATTATGACGTAAACATCAATACGACCCCTAGCATTGTTTCTTTCATCAGCCGCTGAATGCCGCTGAAATGCCGCTGAGTGGCATCGGACGACAGACTCTCGCTCGATCGTGGGGAGCCTTCACCCTTCGACTTGACGCGTTTGCGACTTCATCTCGACGTCGCGTTCCCGCCTCGTTCGCCTGCGACTTCGCTGTGACGTCGCCGTGACGTCACGAGGTTGATGTGCGTGGCGATGGAGAAATGACACGATGAATCCTGTGTCTCAGTCTTTCGATCGACCTTCACGGAAAGGTGATGCGAACGATTCATACAAATTTCATCAGATCACATCAAGAGAGGATGAATTAGTGATGCCGGTAGAAGGAAGGATCAATAATCTAATTTCTGCCGTCCGTGCCATTACTCTCGATGATACTTCGTATTTGGGAAGCGTCGAGACGCTGTTCGTCTCGAATTCTCAGCTGACTATGCATTTTCCGTGAAATCGTTAACGGAGAACATGAGAAGGATATCAGTATGCAACGCGTGACACAATGAATGGTTTATGAATGGAGAATGAGCCGACACAAATGGAATGAAAAAAAGAGAAGCGGCTGAGGAGAAGAGATGCTTGCAACCCTTTGAGGGACCAAAAGTTGAATTACTCCAGAAAGGATAATGCAGATAATCTCATTATCCGCACATGAATTCTGCTTCTGACAGAAAAGTCACATCTCATTACATCTGAACACGTTACAGTAACTTGCATGCGTCATGAATAAATTAGATTTTGGGGGGAAAGATTCAAGAAGGCCTTGAAGTTCTGAGGAAAAATAAGTGCCTGAATACCACGTATATCGACGCTGGAAGGGATGAGAGGATGAGATGAGAGGATGAGATGAGAGGATGAGATGAGAGGATGAGATGAGAGGATGAGATGAGAGGATGAGATGAGAGGATGAGATGAGAGGATGAGATGAGAGGACGAGACATCAATACTAGAGGTCCACAGCAGAATTTTATTGATCAAATCATATCAAATCAAAGCCCTGGACTGGATGGTTTTATGCCAAAATCTTGTTGACTTTTCTGTTAATAATAGGAAGTTTATTATTATAATAGTCACACATTTCAGCATTAAAGACGTTTTCTCTGAACAGCCCAAAGTATGGGTGGATTTCAGTTATTCTCGATTATGACAAGCCGAAAGAGTCCATTAGCAATAGGAGACTCATGCTACCTAACAAGATGCGTAAACTCGATTTTTCACGATTGGCAGGTAGGCTGGAAAAGGTTTTCCCTGAATTAATCCATATATTTATAGATCAGAAAAACATCACTAGAAGTCGGAAATGGTGGAATGTGAAAGTAACGTGCTAGTATTGATGCATTTCGTGATGGACCAGAACCTTTCAGGGATTTTTTGCTGATATGAAATGGCCTTTCTGTAGGTCATACACTTACAGTTTAAGTGCTAATATATTTCAGTATTCGGCCGAACGGATCAGAAAATTTTCTTTCATTAAGGAAGCTCAGTACCCCCCTGAAAAAAGAGCAAAAGCCTCCCCTGAAAGGAAAAACCAAAAGGTCCGAAAGAGTTAACAGGTCGTTGAATACGGGAGTCACTGAAAAATGAAGTCGTCCTTTTTAGCCGAGAAAGGAAAAGGGACTTCGCCTTCACCGTCTGGTTTCTTCGTGTTTCTCATTCGATTCCTCCCCTGCTAAGACATGAATACCTCGAGGGGGATGCTCAACCCCCGCTCATCACATCCGTGAAGGAGGTTCTCTCTTCCAAGCACATGAGGTCAGAATCAACCTGGTTTGGTACATGAGATAGGAGAGTGGTGTAGGGGTCGGAGAGAGAAGAAAGTCGTTTTCCTCAATAGTCACTTGGGTCATTCTTTTTCATGCCACCCAGCATGTGTGACGAGGAAGTTGGGCACGTAAAGCTCCGCGACATCAATGGTTTTTTCTGAACCTATATTAGTCCTCTCCTTGCAGTCATACTTCTGCTTATTTGGCTTGGGCCTGTCTTAGCGTCATATCGTCCTGATCTAAGTAGGACTCAAGGTTTCTATTTTGAGTACCGGTCTTCGGAGCTTCAGCGAGAATGGCAACAGAAATTATTAAGTCACTTTCTTCTCAGCCAAAATTTGCTTTCATGTCTACCGTAAAGCGGAATAGACATGATAACCGAAAAATGCCACAAGAAAGTGATATCTTCTTCGACGGCTATCTTGCGGATGAGAGTATCGAAGACCTCCACGCCAAATCGATCATAACAGAATACTATCTTCCTTTTTTTCCTAGGGGAGAGGGGAAAAAATGGAGGCCTCTGAACCGGTCCCCACGGGACAAAGAAATTCTAGGAAGCCAGCCAATAAATTTAGGGGTCGAAGAGGGTGGAGCTCTCTTCACGTTGCCCCTTTGTTTGGGGTGCTTGGGACATGTTTCTCTCTAGTTTTTGGGAGGGGCAAGGAAACCATTGTAATGGACTTCAATGGCGCAAACTTTTGGCACGACTACCACGAAAACGCGCCCAATCTTTTAACATCCGCCTGCAAATTCGTAACAGTAGCGACCATCTCCAAGGTGGAATAATCTTGGGATTTTGAAATCGATCATTCCGTTTTCGAGGTACTGAGATCAGGTTCTAATTAGTATAATACTTGATGCGATACTTGGGCAGTTCAACACAACATGGCTGGTTCGAAGAATGGAAAGTCTTCTGGCGAGAATGAAATCCGGGCGAAGGCAACAATAACAATGGGCACCGATGGGTGTTCATTGCACAGGGTAGGTCGAACCCCTTGGGGATCGGGAACGGCACCTATGGATTGCCAGATCGATGTAACGGTTTCTCCCTCTAAGAAGGGGCTCTAGGAAGTGTACCAATTACCAGTGTCTCAGTTTCTCAGGTCAATGTGGAGGTGCTCGAAAGGAGAGCGTGTGCATTCCTTGAAGAAGCCATCGGAAGAGGACCAAGACGGATTTCACGAAGAGCACGTCATGTTTTCGCGAATCTCGAAAAGGCTTGCGACCGTGTACTTCGAGGAAGCCGTGGGGAGTGCTGCGAGAGTATACGGCTAACGATAAGCTCCTGCGAGTCATTCGATGCAGTGAATGCAGGTGCTGCGTTTGAGTGAAAAGGAAGAGCGGTAAGCTGGGCTCCGTCAAGGTTGCGTTCTCTCGCCTTTCCTGTTCCTCGTGTATGGGGATAGTATCAGTATCGAGGTAAGGATACATCTCTTTGTCAACGATGTCGTCCTTTTCACCTGGAAACGGAATACGGAAACGAGATCGATAGCCACATCTCTAGGGCTTCCGCAGTCTTGTGGGGACTCTAGAGCAGAGGTTCTCGATCGATGGACCGCTGGTGGGTCGCGGAGGTGTCGTGGGTGGGCCGTGACAAAAATCCGTAAATCTAAAAATTGGAATCAACAGCTAGGCAAACAAAAATTATATAGCTTTTAAGTCTACAGTGGGCCGCGAATCGCTTTGCAGTTGTAAAGGTGGGCCGCGGATCGTTTTACAATCGTTAAAGTGTGCCTCGGGATCGAAAAGATTGAGAATCACTGCTCTAGAGGACTGTGGTTTTCAGATCTGACATTTCCAGGGAGGCAAAACTTTCGGTTTTAAGGAGCATTTACCTCCACACCCTCACCTACGGTCACAAATTGTGGGCAATGATCGAAAGGATCAGGTCGCGGATACGAGCTGCCTCGATGAGGTTTTGGCGGCGGGTGTCGGATGTCGCGCCGAGTGGGAGGATGTTGTGTACCTCCATCCCTGAGAACCTCCAGTCGAGCAGCTACGCATTCGGATCGAGAGATCCCGAGCCCGTTCATTTCTACGCGTCTCCCGCATGCCTCCCCCCCGAGAGACTCTCGAAAGACGTTCTCCGATCTAAAATGACCCTCAAGAGACCAGTCGGTAGGCCTCTCGTGAATGGTGGATGGGCGATGCGCCTATCGTGAATCTTTGTCGCGAGAGGCTCGGAATACCACCTGCTGTTGCCAAGGGTTGCGAACGGTGGAAGATGCTTCTAGGTCTGGTCGAGCAACGACCCCAAGTTAAAATAAGTAGTTACGAAAATGTGCGCATGTAATGCTTGACGTGTTCATCAGAAGTTTAATGGTTAACATGTTAACGAGCAGTCATTTGTTTCCAGGGTTGTATTCCATTGACCCCCAAAAAGGAGCATACACGTCTAAAAGCAAGAATACATTCTCTCTCTCTCTCTCTCTCCGGAACAGAACCAAAATACCATTAAGTAGTAAGACAACTCGATTGCTCAACTATGTCATGATCTTGGTGGCATACCGTCATCTGAAAGGAATACAGACCAGGAAAAACACGATGAATGAAGATGAAAAACTCACGTTTGCACTGCCATCTAGAGACTAATACGCAAACCAATGTCTCTTCACAAGTCTACCTGTGGCCTGACTCGCTTCTAGTTCCAACGCCCGACCACAGATGGCAGGAAAATTGCCCGTTAAACCAGCTGAAACACGGAGATCTTCGGGACTTGTAATTGCCGAGTAATTATAGCAGAGTAATTGCCAGCCTTCATGGTATACCGCAGACAATTAGCGTGGAAGGACAAAAGCATGATGCGGCGAAAACTCATCAGTGGGCATAATTGACGACTGGCAGGAAGTGCATTTTATTAAATTAAAAGGATATTCGTATGATACGGCAATGAATTCATTCAGTCGCATTTCACCGTTTTATTTTTATTTCCTCAAAGTCGATGCGACTTCCCCATGCGGTACAAAAAGAAGAAATGGTTTTCCTGCAAACCTCTCGACTCTGACCAGTCGTCCGAAACGTTAGTGCTTATTGACATCAATACGGTTTTGGTCAGTTGCGAGTCACTGACATGATCTTGAAATTAGTGAATTAAAAAGTAAATTTAATTCATTTTACCCAGTGAAAGCATGACCCTAGCTTTTGGCCAAAAAAGTCCCGAAAAATTAGAATCTTTTTTATTTAATTTTTTTTTTGCGGTGCAGGAGTTTGTAAGCGACTGAGTACGAGAATTGCATATTTGTGTCCTGGTTTTAAGCTCCGGTTTTGTACGCTGGGTGGCTCAAAACCAATCCTGTTTGATGCCTCGTAACGCCGAGCATATGAAAACCTAAGGGGGGACCCATTAGGCCCACCTCTTTCTCAAGATATGGAGGTCCAGATGAAAATAATCTCGACAATGCCTTCTGGGATCTCCTGGGACCCATCCCTCCATCCTTGGGTCGTCTTCTTTTTCGTTTTACAATTTATTGTAATGAATAATACATAATAGTACATAATCAATAAATTATGTACGGGTTGCCGGAAGGTTGCACGCTGTTGCACTCGCTGGGCCATACGACTTCCGGCATGCGCGCGTGTTGTGACCTTGACCTTTCGAGAAAGAAAGGCAAAATAGGTTTCGGCAGTCATCGTGTTATAGGTTACGACCATTCGAACACTTTTAGCTCCCCAAACCGCCCAACTGCGCACACGCCGATGCTTCGTTAAGGCGAGACATGTAGCCCCTATATGCTCAACCCATGTCATTCCCAGTTTTCCACTTTCTCACTCGAAAAATTACGAGGACAAGAAGAGAGAGGGCAATACCAACTCAAGCTCGGGGATAGCGCTCAGTTTTTGGAATGGTGTATTATTTATCTGTGTATTACATCATTACGTTATGATTGACAGCTATGAATTCTGAAGAAAATTTTCTGGAATTTTACCGAAAATGACCCGCCAGGATGAGGTTGAAATCTAAGCCAGCCTGAGCCAGGGAATGAGTTGAAAGCGGGGAAACGTTACGTAGACGGACCGGTTTTTTGAGGCCAGTTTAATTCTGTGGATGGACCAACAAAAGCCTATTTTTTAAATGTAAGGAATAAGAGTCTAAGTCCATGAGAACAACTACCGGTTTCTCGAAAATTATTTGTCGATAGACCAGTTTTCCTTCAATGACCACAATCATATACTAATTAATGATCTGCAGGGGTTGAGAATGCAAATGGCAACAGAACAAGCTAGGAAAGCCCAGTCCAACAGCGAGTGAGTTCCGTTAACGTTTGGAAACAGGGTGATCTAACAGGCAGGTCAAACGACGGGAGATTAGATCGTGCATTTGCCAAAGCCAGTGACATCGCACGAAGTCAACCAGCAGCCCAGTCCATTCTCCTCTTCCCGCTTGCAAACACTGGATATCCAACGTCAGCTACGAAGGTTGAAAATGAACTGGCAGTTCTTGCTCGAGATGAGACCTCCTTCCCCCATCTTGGCTTAGAGTGGCGCATGCGCCTTCGGGTCGAGACTCGGGGAGGCTGGCGTTGACTGTGCCCGTCCCACTTGGAGAAAATTTCGAGCATCAAAATCAGAGATAAATATTTTCTTGGAGCGAATTTCGCCTGAAGCTAACTTAGCCAGTGTCGTGCACATAACCTTTCTTCGTGCCAATTTCCATGCGATCAGGTCCATATTTTTGGAGTTATCGTCGGACTACCCAAGTTTCAGACAGACAGGAGAGAACAAAGAATGACTGAACCAACCGGGACAGCAGGATATTCAGGCTGGTCATCATGGAGATCTTCCAACTTTGGGGAAAGTGAGTCTGAATGCAAAGGTTGTGAACACCATAGTCTACCATACCAACACCATGTATTCGCTCCTATCGCACTTTTTTTTCCCTACCAGGGTAGAACCTTGGTAGGGAAAAGCATGAGTCTGACGCTGAATGAATTCAGCTTGGTTTCAGTCAGGAATATTATTTTAAATGTTAAAATCATGAAGAGGAGTGACAGTAACATTCTTTCCAGTTGAACTTAGATGGTAAAAAAAAAACAGGGGTATTACATAACCCACGATTTATATTCATAGCAGGAAGTAAGAAACTCCGAGGTTTAGATAAGATACTGAGCTGTCATACTATGACAAGCCTTGCGCTGAATTATCAAAGTTACATCTGGAGATAAAGATATGAGAACGTATTTTAAGTATACAGAAGGGAAGATAAGGGGACTGATTAATTCAGCCACAGACATGGCAGGTTGCATGGAGTGGTTTTGGACTTCGGATGCGGAAGTAGGCTTAGAGCTGCTGCTGGGGTGGTAACTTTGGTTATGGTATTTGCGGCCACAAGAATTGGCCATAGCAGTATCAGCAGTAGCTGGATGCTTGTATATATGAATTTCTACGATAAGGTTCAGCACTATTTCCCCCCCCCCCCCCCTCCCTGTATGTGTGCAAGAGAGCCCTTTCCGGAATATATTTATATTGGTGGAACAAAGGTGAGAGGAGCTCACCTCGCTTGATTAAAATATGAAATTGCATTTTCAGCGAGTTTTTCCTTGAGGGCAGCCAAGATCTGGTCGTTTTGGGGAAATGCGCATCTAAAGTTGTGACAGGAATGCTTCCCGGATCGTCGGGTTAACACATGACGCACGGATACGTTTCTCACGAAATGAGAATCATTGACAAACTCGAGCGACATAACTCACAAGGGGGCACGAGCATGATTCAGCGGACAAATAAAGCGCTATCTAACGTTTTCGCGGGCAAAGAAGTCGTAGAGGGAGTCCCTCATTCAGTCGCACGCTCCCCGGCCTCCGCAATACTCGAATCGACGCAGCGATATGGAAACCCAGTCCTACCTCAGTGAAAACCGTGGCGAATTTCCTACGGACTACCGATTCGACCCGCAAGCAGCCAGGGCCTGGATGGAGGCGAACTGGCAGAGCTATTGTGCAGTGTGGCTGTCGCTGTATATCGCAGCCATCGCGTGGTTGAAACGCGACAGGGAAAAGAAGGAGAAGCTGACGTGCAAAGGGCCTCTCCTCGTCTGGAACATCAGCCTGGCCGTGTTCAGCCTCATCGCCGCCACCAAAATTCTCCCCTGGTTCCTCTATGCTTTGTCGGGGAAAGGATACTACTACAGCATCTGCTCTGCCTCGTGAGTTGAGTCACGAACAGCTACATATATCGTAAAAGCAATCATCGGCGTAAATTCTTCGTTATGTCGAGGTATGAATGGATGAGGATCTCATTCCCATTACATGCGTATGAACCGTGCAAATTTCTCCCCCCCCCCCCACTTTGCAGTGACTAGAAGTGAATAGAGTGGAAGTAAATAGAATGAGATGTTCGCTTATATAATGGTGTGGAGAGGGTCAAGAAGAGAGTTTACGTGGTGTGTGAGCACTTCGAGTGCGGGAGTGGAGAAATCGATATGCATTCAGCCAGTTGTCCTGGGTAACGGAAGGCTGCGCTACGGACGAGGCTGGGTGGGTGCCGCGGTGCCCCGCGACGGAAGGGTCCACGTTTGCATCTGCTTCTTTGCGCTTCTGCATTTTTCCGTAAAGCCGCTTGTTTTCCTTGCTCATCGATTTTGAAACTTCGTTTCGTCACGTTTCGAATTTTCTGTTATCGCGTTAGATCCGTTACGCCAGCCAGCATCGTCGTGGTCTCCAATGCACTCGTTTATTCTCCCATGAGAGAGTGTGGTCATTTCGCATTCATCGATTCGTGCGCATTGCACTTTACAATTCGTTTCTTCCTCCCGCAAGAAAATGACGGCGATGAGTGAAAAAGGGGAATTTCACGAGAAGTTCGAGAGCGTTATCGGTAGATACCGTTGAGACTTTCAGGTCAACATGTGCCTTATCTATGGGAAGCTCATCTGCAGACCCACATGCAACAATATAGACGCCGGGCACTACTCAACGGGCAGATGCTTTCATTTCTCACCTTAAGCGCGATTTTTTTTTCGCACGAAGGTAACAAAGTCACCGACCGATAATGTTTTCAGTTTCCATGTTTTTACGCGGAGCAACAAATGGCTTCTCTCGGGGCTGTTCATTCAATGAGATTAAGGGAACGCTCGAAACTAATAAAGCTGTAATTAAGATCGGTAAAAAGTTAACGGATACCAATATTTCGTTGAGTTCCGAGGTTTCCCTGAATGTATAGGGATCGGTTTAATCAAAGTTCGTGAAATTTTCGTCTTTCGACCACACTTACTTCGGACCGGAACAGGACCGGAACAGGATCCAATTTTGCCGACAAGGCGCTTCGAGAAGCAGAACTTGCAACCTGGATCGCTCTGACCTTCCGTCGAGTCATGGGTGACCGCAGCAGTGGCATCATTCAGATAATACGATTCACGGCCTCATGGTCATGGACTCATCAACGCAATAAGCCGCTACCGAACGAAGCGGGCGGGCAACTTTCAATTACGCAGCAGGACTCTTCAAAACATAAAAGATTCAACTTCCAGGTTTTCCATGGACAGCGTGGCAAGTGATGAATTCTTTTGCGCTCGATGCGAGTTATTCCTCGACAGGCCCCGTGTAAATAGGATTCAGGCATCGAGAAGGGTCTCGTGCCCGATTTCTCTCTGGAACGCATAAAAACATTTTAAAATATTTTCTCCGATGAATCACGGTCCACCATGCTTCCTTGCTAAGATTAAAATTAATTTACAAACGCAGACAGTCATCACGAACAGTAGAAATCTTATTGCCTATTGGAAACGAGATTCATTCTAAGGTTTGCTTCTTTGCAGGTATTTAATAGAAAATCGAGAAACGAGCTACTGGAATCTTCTATTTGCCCTCTCCAAAGCGCCAGAATTGGGCGACACGCTTTTCCTTCTTCTCAAGAAACAACCATTGAGGTTCCTGCATTGGTATCACCACGTCACAGTCCTCCTCTACTGCTGGCACGCTCACAGCGAGTATGCGTCGACGGGACTTTGGTTCACTGCCATGAATCTGGTGGTGCATTCCATCATGTACTCGTACTTCGCGGCGAGGACCTTCGGCGTGAACGTGAGGAGAGAGATCGCGATGCTCATCACTACCTTGCAGATCCTCCAGATGATAATGGGCTTCATCGTCAGCCTCTCGGCCGGATATTTCAAATTCTACGGCCACCCGTGTCAGGTCACGCCCCACAACGCCATCATATCGATTCTCATGTACCTCTCCTATTTGGCTCTATTCGTGGCCTTCTTTCGAGACTCCTACGTGAGGAAGCCCAGGGTCCACTCCAAGAAGGATTCGTGATTTTAGAGAGAAAACTTTCATCGTGGTTATCATAGCGTGTAGGGTCGATGGGAGTACTTTTCTACTAATTAGCATGAACATTCGTGCTTGCTCAAGGTTCCAGTCTTTCATTTCCTGTTAATGCCTTCTACAGTATTGCCACAGTAGCAAGATAGCTCTTATTTTTGCAGAAAGAAGAAGCAATATATCGTCACCTCAGTTCAATAAGGTTCTATGACATTTTCATGAAAAATGAGATTCAGGAGATGTATAGATTTTGAGTGAATTCCCTCAAGAAAGGCTAGCATTAACGATTCTTCAAAGTACTCTCTGCCCGGGTCTCAAACATTCAGCTCAACAAGGTTCTATCTTCAGTTCCTGGCCAATAGGTAAGGACAAAACTCTGAAGACTTTTGATTGGTTTATTATCCAGGGTAGGTGGTCCCCTAATTGCCATCAGCCAATCAGATATCTTGCTACAGCTAGCACCATCCGATGAGATTTTGCCCAACAACACTCATGTACAAGCACAGGTAGAGGCTGCATTTCAAGTGTGCGTTTCAATTGAAGGGCGAAAGGTAAAGTGGCTTATTTGCAAAAAGTCTCTGATAAAAGTATATTCGGTTTAATGCTCATAAAACTCGTTCCTTTCATAGAAAATGAAATTTTTTGCAATTATGTAAAAGATGAGCTTATCGAACGATACATACAATTTTCCTCCCTTTTAACATGACGTTAACTTCACAGCAGAATCTCTGAGTTCTGTTCTTCTGCTACGGTTCACTCGAGGACCATTTGAAGTTATGTTTAAGTTGTCTCATGGTGATAATGTCTTTCACAATGTCAGCATCTGCAATATACCAAATACAAGGCAAGGTGCACGTCTCCCTGAACAACTGGCCAAAAATTCGCGTAGTATTTGTGGGGGGAGTCTCAGTATTGGGAAGAACCTGGATATCGTATGCCCAGATGCCTAAAGTGGACAAGATGTACAACGTTGAATAGAACGTAAACCTGGTAGTGTCAGATGATGTACTATGATGACTCGGGCTGAATACTGAAATAAAGTATATTCATGTATATCGATCATCTATACTTCTGTTTCTTGACCACATGCCAGGAGGCTGAATTTCGAACTAATTTCGGAGGAGAATAATTGGAAGATCTTGTTGGGATCAGATAGAACCCTTTATCATAGGCCTTCCAAGAGGAAGTACCTATGAAGGAGGCTCCATGGTTCGATCTCACTTACAACCTGATAGAATGTGCAGAAACTGAAATGCATTGAGGCAATTAAGTCTTACATTGCAAGTCTTCACGAAGTACCATGTCTACTACAAGCATTAACTTCGGCAAATAATGTCATGTACAACTTGCAAAATCCTCTGAAGTTCGACCCTCTATCTCTCAAGTTAGGAACATTGTCACATAGAACCTTTGAGGTGACGATATAGTAGTGACGGTGGAATGCTGTCGGTGTACTGTGATATCATTGTGAATTACACGACCTTGAGGAAATGAGATCAATTTTCTCTGACAAGCACGATTAACTCCTCAATTCACATAACCCCATTAATTTTTCGCAAGCAACCCAACCTCGTACTTCTGAAAGTGTACAGTCTGATGAACATGCCTGACAAATAGTAACTGAAGAGTCACATAGATGGCGTGAGAATATTCTTTGGACTCAAACTCAGTAGAGCGCGAGTACGTATTCGGGATACTGGCTGGAGGGGTTAATCAAATTAATGCATAAATAGTAACTAATTATAAGACACGAAAGCGCTGTGTAGTAAAATTCGTAGGACTAACTAACCATTTCCGATTCCATTCCACGCTCGCAGCTTGCAATTGCGCCCACGTGTGAACTCCCCAATTTGCATAAAATTGTCTTTCTTTTCCTTGTCCCTAATTCCCTAGGTCCCGAGTCTCATCTGTAACGGATTAGAAGTGAGACAGACTATGATTGAGGATATTTATTTGTTAACACGATGAGAATATTTGTCAGGTGCACAAAAGAACTTGTCAAGACTTTCAGATTGTTTATGCTTGGTCAAAGTGCATTCAATGCAATGATTTTTTCTTGCGAAATGCCAGGAAATATCATCCTACTTTCACCGGGAGCAAGAAACAAAACTTTCATTTTTTCATTGTCTTTTACGAAATTATATCTCTATGGTTATGCTATTGTTTCGCTGTCGAGTGGATTTTAGGCGGAATTTCGGATTTGTCCAGCAGATCTTCGAAAAAAATGCCCCACTCACCCTCAGTTGCAATGGACAACACTTCAATGCAATAAAAATCAATCCCAAGTTTCATTCCAGGCAATGTCTATCTTCATTAAGGTTGACTATTTTCGGAAGAAACCGGGGATAGTCCAATAAAATGCTGCCTAGCTATTCCGATTTGACTTGCAAATTATCAATAACATCCGGAAATCGCTTTTCCACTCTCAGATTCGATTCCAGAGAGATGAGAATAGCATCATGAGAACTTCAACTGTCAGGGTAAAAAGATTTTAATACTTTCGTCCATTATTTTTCCCTTCAGATGCTGATCAACACAACGCATCGCGGAGCCAGGATTGCATTTGAACTGTTAGAGTATACCAGGATCTCTTTCCAGAAGCAAGAGATTCAAACAAATTTGGTTTCATTACTATTGAAGAAAAATATATATATGGAAAAAGGCGATTTAATTTCATTTGAATTTGAAGGATTCGATTCGAGTTTGGTTCAGTTTTCATAAGAAGCTCTTCTATATTGTGACTTGGATCAAATTTCACATCTTTATATATTCGCAATTTGATTCTTTTCGCCTTTCACGGGAATGGTAACTGTGATCTGATTGAAATCTCAGGTCAGATTCAAGTACCTGGAGGAAAGAGAACGAGAGAAATCATGATAATTTCAATAAAACAGAAAATGACGATGCTTTTGCTCCACTTCCTGCAGCCGCCTCCGCAACACTTTGGTGTCATGCCGAAGCAAGAAGCGGGGATGCCATGCCCACCACTACGAACCTCCGTGCAGTGACAGATGGTGCTGCTGGAAAGGAATAACGATCCATGAGGCTTGGACCAAAGCTTTGATGTCTGTCGGTGGGGAGTTCCGTCTTGAATCCCTTAAGGGCGATTTGGATTAATGGGAAGAGGTAAGCGATTCGGCATAGATTCCAACCGTGATCAAATCGCGCACAATATTTCATACTACTTCATTTACTAACAGAAGACAAAGGAACTTTTTTTTTTCCTAGCAGTGTCTTTTACCGGTTGAGGCAGAAAAAACGTGCAGCTCTCTGAGTTTCTTTGAAGTTCATAAAATAGATGGCAAGGCAAAGTTTTTTTTGTCATAACTTCTACGTATCCTTTAAACGTTCTAAATTTCTACTTCATTTTTCTCCAGCCGTTTTAGCACAGGAGCGAAAACGCGAAGACACCTCGAATTTAATTTTTGGGTGAGGAAGCATATCGGCGCAAGAGTTGTTGGTAGAGGTCGAGCGCATCATTCTCGGGCCAGGGCTCCTCCGTCAGCCCATGCAATTGCTGCTCTTCACGGAAGGATGGGGTGGGACCAGAATTTTGCAAGAATTTCCTCGTTTGGAATGATAGAAATGTAGGTCCATCGTTAAGTGACCGATTCTCAAGCTGCGAGAAACCCGTTTATCTGAGAGGAAGAGAAGAAGCGGAAGACTAAAACCGGCCGGAACTGCAGGAGACTGCGTTCATGTGGAAGAATTATTTTGTTTCTCGAGATGATGATCCTGAGATGCAAAATATCCACCTGCAAATTGTCTGACATGGGGGAAAAACTCAAAAGTCTGCTCAGCAGATTCTGAAGTGCGGAGGAAAAAAAAGCCTTTGAAAGAATTGTAATTCCTAGTCAGTGGGGTAAGTTCACCCGTCTGTTTCCAGGTGTGAGCGTACAAAGTGACATTCCAGTTGCTTTCGTAAAATCACTGGTCTGCTAAAACAGCTTGAGATGAATAGGCATACATTTTCAGATGCTCAAGGGATGGATAGAGGTGTGCATGAAAGAAACTTCGTTGTGCTAGCTGCTGTTTCAGAGGCGCCACAAATTTTCAAAGAGCGGGGCTTTTTTATTTGCCTCACCGTGTATATACTGTACAGGGCGTCCCAGAAACCCCGCCCCAAGTTTTTGTTACAAAACCCTTAACATCCCTGAACTCATTAGCGCCATTTCCACCAAACTGAATGCCATAAGCTTGGACATGTGCCAGAAAGCAGTGAGTGACTTTCCCTGGCGATGCAGTACGTGTCATGATCAGAATGGGAACCAATTTCAGTGACAAAAAAGATTGAATCAGCTTTTAATCCCTGCATCCCAGAAACCTCACCCCCAGTTTGGACGGAGACTAAGACTAAGTGAATGGCGTTGATGAGGTCAAGGATGTTAGGAGTTTTGTAGCATACACCTTCTCTTTCTAAAACCCTCACAATCAGTATGCACAAACCGTCAGGTTTAACAGCAGTTGTTAAGAATGGTCTAGGATTTCGAATGATACAAAACTCACTTCCATCAAAGAAGAAATAAAGACATATTGATCACGAATTTTCCGACAACTAGGTTGAGATTAGGGCACCGCAAGGAAAGTATTGGAGACTAATTCCAGCTGTATGACCTCGCTATAGTGACTACTTTGGCGTTATCTAGCGTTAGTTGTGTGAACTTTGTAGGGGTAGGGTAAAATCTTGGTTGCCAGTGATGCCGCTAAATTGGCTTATTTCTTAATAGGCCAAATGGTGACAGACAAATCAAGACTGGTATTTAGAGTGTTTTTGAATACTGTATAAATGCATACATCAAAATATTAACTGCAAAATACAGCATTAAGAAACGCAAAGATCCGGAGTATTTTTGCTCTTGAAAATTAAGACTTGGCATTCTGCAATTAGTTTTCAAATTTTAAAGAGGTCTCCCTGGAGTCCATTTGGAAGATCACACCTGATATTCGAATTTCGCTACAAGAAAAAAAAATTGTGGTTACTGCTGTTTTTTTTTTTGCTGCCTCCTCTCTCTTCGCCATTCAGCATCCACTACTGATAAAAAGTGAGAAGGAGGAGAGACAACCCCCATATAGATACTGTATATTGCTGCTGTACAGAGGAAGAAGATCGATAAGAGACGATGTGTTGTAAAACCGAAAAAAAAAATTAAGGCTCCGCTTCCTCTCGGGATCGCATTAATTTTCACCAACTGCCTCAATCAAACATATGAGCAAATCCACTGAAAGCCCTTTCCCCATAGAATATCGAACAATTCTGAAAGCAGTCCTCTTAATACCTCAGATGTTTATCAAAATTTATTATGAAAACGTTTTTTTTGTAATTCTTCGTGGGGATTGAGAATGACGGAATGGCGAGAGAGGAGCGGAGATTTCCTAGACTCCCAGTCAGTCTGAGAGCGGGGCTTTGTCGCATTGCAATGGAGCCCAGTCAGATGGCGCTTCTGTCAGCGAGACCAACGCTTGTCCGTGGCCTTGCGCATCCGGAAACTGGGCGCTGGTTGGGAAAGGAGCGAAGGCTAGGCAATGACAGGATGTAGGCGTCAGAGTTGAGAATAAGTTTCAGGAATTCTGTAAAGTCATGCTAGATGGGAAATCGTAGGATGAGACCAGGGTAGAGGGGAAACGAGCGGGCGTAGTCAGGCCGATAGGAGACTTTAAAAATCGCGACCTGTGCTCCTCGTTGGAGACTCTAACGTCACGCATCCTTAGGCAGCTATCGGGAAGGACTCGAGCGTTGAGGAGTAAATCATTTTCGTTCCGTTTTCGCAGCAAGGATAAGGCATATCAGGGACAGGATAGATGGTGTCCTCGGAGTCAGCCGAAGAGTTGTCGGTAGTTCTAGCACGTCGGGACCAACGATACCCCCAAGTCCGACTCTGAGACCACCATTGCTAAGCTTAGACAGATAATAAGGTGAT
Source organism: Darwinula stevensoni (assembly GCA_905338385.1). NCBI lineage: Eukaryota > Metazoa > Arthropoda > Ostracoda > Podocopida > Darwinulidae > Darwinula > Darwinula stevensoni. The sequence continues at coordinate 24,845 of CAJPEV010000641.1, read as the reverse complement.
AAGGGCGTGTCGTGACGCTCGGGCAGGAGTGAGAGTGACGGGTGTGCGCGACTCGGAACCGAATGGATAAAGAAGGCACGACGTGGTCTCAGTCGGAAGGAGATATTGATAAGTTGGTGGAGGCCTGTATCGCGGCGTGGGCGATTTTAAAATAATTTTTAGACACCAGGGAGGCCATGAGGCGATGTGCGCTTCCGATGGCTAGGGATAGCGTTCATTTCTCTGAGGAGGAAGCTAGAGCGGTCGGGATAGAAAGACATCCAGTCTTTTTTTTTTTTAGGATTATCGATCTGGGGGTAATCACTCGCGGGCATGGGACAGCCATTACGTGTAGTTCGCTGTTCGCTAGTTCCCCTCCACTCTTCGGGTCAGAGTTTTCTGGAGACTCCTTGGACTGGATTACCTCGTAAGACCGATTTGTTGAAGAATTCAAATGTCTTCTTCTATGTTGTCTACGTGAGAAAAGATCGGGCACCGCAAGGAAAGTATTGGAGACTAATTCCAGCTGTATGACCTCGCTATAGTGACTACTTTGGCGTCATCTAGCGTTAGTTGTGTGAACTTTGTTTCTATCCACTGCCAGCTGGATAGCACAGTTACGCTCAAGAAAAAGGCCTCTTTAGCGTCCAACGAACGTCCTTCAAGAACGTCATGTATTGTTGATCAAACGGCACCTTAATTAAGCGTCCAAAAGCTGCTCATCCTTGAACCTCGAACGTCAAAGAACCTCTTCGAGCCGGGGTTGAACGTCCTCCAGAACGTTCATGTGTTACTTGGGTACGTAGCTCGCGGTACAAAATTGATGAAGTGCGAGGGAGAGTTCCAGGAATCGGTTACGATATTATCGGAGTCACTGAGACTGGATTGTCATAGATAAGGAATTCGAAATACAGAAATTCGACACTTGGCGTAAGAATAGGCTCAGAAGGGACGGTGGGATCATGCTATTTGTGAGGAACGAATGAGGTGTCTGCGTGAGAGAGAATCTCACTTCGGTTAATCGTGGAGCATTCGAACATTTACGGTGCGAGATCGGTGGGGCGACCGCGAGGATCCTGTTAGGAATTTGCTACCTGCTCCGTCAAATACGCCCCGAGAGGATGACATTGTGTTTCACGCCTTGTTGACGAGAAGTCAGAGAAGGTTTTGCTCCTTGGTGATTTTAATGCGTCCAACATATTCAATAAATTGGTCGGTGCCACAAGAAGGGTGCGAGAGTGATAAGGAGTTCCTAGATGCAATCCAGGAAGCTCTCTGTGTGCAACACGTCGAAGAAACGACAGAATTGACTCGTTATTTGTTTTCTCTACGGACGACGATCTGGCGCTCGAGGTTAAAGTCCAGGATGAGTTGAGAGATTCGGATCATTGAATAATCACGTGGGAAATCAAAAGGTCGAAACGCATCAATAGGCCGACGAAGACTTCGCATGACTATAGGAAAGCGGATTTCAGTAAACGACGCGAATGCATTTCCGAAGTCGATCGGGAGAAAGTACTCAGAGAAATCCATGAATGGAAATACATTCCGATCAATTTTCGCATTTCGATATAGTTTCGAGAGGAAAAGGCATCAACTGGAATTTCGATTCATGTCAGTCTCTTCCCGACCGTGCCGGGTCGCCTAAAAGACGTCTGCAAAACATAAATGCGTCTATAGCCGAGACGAGAGGGGTGGTTCGAGTGGCCTCGAATCGTCGAGACGCATCTCAACCTCCGTCCTCCATCGGGTCGAAGAAGGGTCCCCTCATAAACCCTCGGGGCAATGCATTCACTGTTGAGGGATTCACGCGGCAGCGCCTGAGACTGCATGGCCTCTTCGCCCTTTCACCCACTGAGTCAAGGAAAAGAACTGGAGGTGGAGCACAAAAGAATGGATTTGTTGCATTTAGAAGCCATTGTGGTTGGTATCGTAGCGGTTCTTCTCCATTCGCTACAATGGGATTTTCATAATTTCCCTTCCCAGTTTTCTTGCTGTCGTGAGCAAGAATGGAAGGCAGTCATGGTACTGGAGGCCTAATACTCGTAATTCGGGGGGNGGGGGGGGGGGGGGGGGGGGGGGGGGGGGGGGGGGGGGGGGTTGGGTCATAGGCCTGATAACGTCAGGTCGGAACTCAGTTACTTTCATGGGTGCGAGTTCCCAATTTCTCGAGTGGGCCTTAAGCTCCAGGCCTGCCTATACTGAGATTGCCAGGCCTACGAAGGCGATAACGTTACGCCGCCCCAGCATCATCGCAGTCGACCTAGTTTACAGCAGGTCAAAGGCATAAAGTCAAATGAACTTTGAGCGAACGTTGAATACGTTCGCTGCCGATGACGCACCTCGTCTTTATCCTTTCCATAGAAACGAGCGTCATCGGCAGCGCACGTGTTAAAAGCAAACGTAGGCTCAAGGCAACCACGAGGTGCATGGTAGAGGTGTTGGTGGGTCTCGGCAGGGCATGCTGGAGTATTCAGTAGGGCTACTCCAATGATCCCGCGGTACCTGCTCCGTTACGCCGCCGATGCGCACCGAAGGCCTGCTTTAAACTCTATGAATCACTTCGCACGTGAATCGCCAGCATTCTGCTAAGACCTATTCCCCAATCGCCCTTTATTGTCTTTAGCCTAAACTGAAGAATTGGACGATGGAAAGAAGTCTCGGAACGACTCCATAGGACCTATTAGTTCCTCTGAGGGCCTATTGCGCCTGCTGCGTCGTGGCTGTTTTCCTGCGTGTAAGTACAGTATGTAGAAGAAAGTTGGATCAACTTCAGTTCTCCTCCTTACTCCTTCAGTTTTCCTCACCAGCAAGCGACGGTGGCCAAATGTAACAGGTGCTAGGATTCATTAGTCGTTCAGTTGCTAGTAGGAACTCGCGCGTTATTCTTCCGTTGTATGCGCGCTGGTAAGACACCAGTTGGAATATTGCATCCAGTTTAGGAGGCCTACAAATAAGGGTGAATTGTTGGCGCTCGAGGGGGTACAGAGGAGGGCCACAAGAATGATTAAGGAGATTAGGGGACTTCCGTACGAGAAGCGTTTAGAAGTGCTGGGACTGTACTCCTCGCTCGAGAGAAGGTTAGGGAGGGACGATCTCATCCAGGCTTTCAAGATAATTAAAGGAATAGATAATGTCGAGTGTCGTAGGTTCTTCCAGCTCGATGGCAGCATGAGAACGAGAGGTAATCAACTCAAGTTGCATAAACCGCAGGTGCGGCTCAGGTTAAGACAGGACTTTTACTTGTAGAGTGGTGAAAGCGTGGAATGCTTAAGACGACGACGTAGCGGCTGCCCCTTTCGTGACTATTTTAAGGAAGAAACTAGATGCTTTTATGGACAGGTAAAAAGGGGGGCAATTTTGACTTAAGGGACTTGGCAGTAAGCAACTGGGATAAAACCTTCAGGGTATTGAACGCACGGAATACGTTAATTGACAATGTAGTGGCTGTCCCTACCGTGACTATTAATGACTTTAAGAAGAGGCTTAATGTCTTCACAAAAAAAAATAATAAAAGGAGAATTGCTGCTTCAAGCGACTATTCTCCTCCCCCCTTCTCAAAAAATGAATAAATATAAATTATAAAGAACAATACTACAGTAAATAAAAAGATAAAAATAAAATATTTGAATTTATCAGGTTGTAAAGGTGAAATTTAGACATTTCGATTTTTTCTAGAAAAATCTGGAAAATGTTAGAACTTTCTATGTAGGTGTATAAGTAGAGTGACCAGTGGGCATTGTGGGCGTGAGTGCTTATCGTGAACCTACAACAGATACATTGACGCAAGACTGCACTCTAGTCGTTGTTGATTTAATTGTCAATAAATTGTTTTCTGGAAAATGTCTAAATTTCACCTTTACAACCTGATATAATAACGCATCTACATTTAAGAGGGGTAGGCCTATCTTTCGATTAGCAGAATGCCTAACCTCGATCCAGGACGTCATTATGGGTGGATACGCCTTCTGACATCCTGAAATCTTGAACCTTGAACATCATCCCCATTCGCCAGATCTCGCTCCGAGTAACTTCTGACCGTTTGACAAGCAAAAAGATTCGTTGCTAAGAAATAAATATCTTTCAAGGTAAGCCCTGAGCACTGCGGTCTACCAGTGATGCAAACATACACCCAAAGACTGCTTTGCAAAGTGCTATAAAAATTGATTAAAGCGGTGGCAACCGTGTGTAGAAAGTGACGGAGACAAAGTTGAGAAGAGATAGTAGTGGCTTTGCGAAACTTGGTGTTTTTGGAGTCACAGTATAAAGGCACAGTCTCTCTGACTGCACCATGTACATACATACGATACATACAGAGTTCTTGTTAGGTTTCTTGACGTGTTCAAACATTTGTACCTTGAATACAATTTATCGTAATTTTTGGTAGACACCTTTGGGATCATGTGGTGCAGGTTTCCGTGGTCGACGACTAAGGCCAACAAGTCTATACGATATCGGATGGCATCTCTCAATTCAGTCGAGATAGCAGGCGTTGCACGATACGCAACTTCCCTGAGGTATATGCGCAACCAGATATCAAGTGCTATCAAGAAATCATCAGAGTCCTCTGGCGGCCATTGCCGTTGAAAACGGAAACGTGTTCCCTATGTTTTCAAAGGTGTGTCCACTACATATTGCACTGAGATGAATAGTATTCAAGTTATAAAAGTCTGAAGACACCTATAAACTTCATAAGAACCCTGGGCACGCATACAACAATTTTTAGAACAACTCATCCCAATTTGATGGGGTCGCGGTTAGAGCAGGCCCAGGAGCATTTCCCAGAGTTCGCGATCCTGGGCAGCGGACTCGAGCTCGGCAGATGATATACTGAGCCTCTCGTGAAAAGAATATGCGACTTCGACCATCGACCTCGCACGAGAGGCCTACCTTCTGCCGGTCATTTCAGATAGAAAGACACTTTTAGGGAGTCTCTCGGAAGGCATGTGGAAGACGTGTCAGAATCAATGAGCCTGCAATCTCTCACCCCAATACGCATCTGCTCGACGCGGAGGTCTCACGGATGGCGGCGCACAGCATCCTCTTACTCTGCGTGACACCCGACATAAGAACCACATTAGGGCATCTTTTATCCGCAACCTGATCCTTTCGGACCATAGGTGAGGGTTGGGAGGTAAACGCTCTTAAAAACTGAAACTTTCGTCTCCTTGGAATTGTCAGAATTGGCAACCACAATCCTTCAGAGTTTTGTCACGTTATTTCGAAACAGTCAGTCCACCCTTGAAATAAAAAGACTCCCATGTCCCTTTAAGACAAAATATGTCCTCCGCCACCATTAGGGCATAGGCTCGGCCATCCGCCACTCAAAGGGCCAGGTCCATTAGGATATGCCATCCTTGGCCATGGGCTGGACCATCCACCGTTCAAAGCGCTAGGTCCATGGGGCTATGCCATTCTAGGCCAAAGGCTTGGCCATCCAACGCACTTAGCGCCAGGTCCATCGAGCTATATCAGTCTGAGCCATAGGCTTTGGCTCATCCTATTATTTCCATAGGCTTCATACTTACCTGTGTCAAGCAAAGGTTGCTACGAACTGAATGCGTGTCACGTTTTCACTGATCGACTGCAAGTTCTTCATTTGCATACATTCTTTCCTGAAGTTTGCAGTTGCGGTGCGAAGTGCCTAAATCGGTGCTTTAGAAGGTGCTAGCCGTAAAGGCTAGAATGAGTGATGAACAGCACGCAGCTGTACGTAAGGAGCTTAGGGTCGCTCAGACTGCTGAACAGCAAGAGGCAGTGAATGCTGAGCTCAGGAATAGGAGAGGCGTGGAGCCTGCTGAGCAACTTGAGGCAAGGAACGCAGCATTCAGGTGTCGAAAGCCGGGGGGGGGGGGGGAGTAGGGAGAGGGCATTTGTTTCACATTGCTGTCACAACGGAAAAGTGCTCCTGCTGCATCTCACTTTTTCAGAGCCTCAGGATAACGATGCTCACTGGTGCTAATGTGTCGGGGAGGCATTTTCAAGAATTATTCGTTAGTATTGTGCCACACATGCGCTAACTTCCTTCTGTGCTAAAGTCGAACCAGTTCTTGGGAAATTGCCTGTTCCAGAATCAGTGGTATCTGTGCCATAAAGCTACTGCTAATAGCCCATGAGCTAATCGGTGATGCAAGAGTATTGAATGTGCTGGGACAACGAAACAGCAAAGTCGTCTTGGGTCGTATGAAAATCTAAACCGATGCGTTCACAATGGCGATTGTGGCAATCAGCTCGAATATCATGATGAATGTGTTTAGGAACACATATGTGTTCTGTATGTGTATGGAGCTGTATGTGTATAAATCTAATGAAGCGGTTCAGTTCTGAATGGGCAATGCGATGAACAGAGGATGTCAAGGATGTTATGCTCACAATAGACGATTCAAATTTCCGCCTATTAGACGGCCAGCGTAGCGGCCGCAGGCCGCTAGTTTTTCATTAACTCCTTGTCTCAGTAGTCACATTCATGCTAAGTATCAGCTTTCCATGTTAATCAGTTTTACTGATGCAAAAAAATTATTTGAAAAAATTTCCCTTTGAAATTTCTGCCCCCAGGGCATTTACTTCAAAAGTCTGAATTTTTCTGCACGCAACACCCTAATTGGTAGTTATGTTACACATACAGCTTACAGTACACAGGGAGATTTTGAGAATATTTTCAAAATACATTTTTTTTTCCGCCAGCAAAATGGGGAAACGTATAAGACTGAAACTGGGTGGCATGGAGTTCCCTGAGTCTACATTTCAAAAGAAAAAAAAAATTCGTTAAAACCCATCAGGGCACTTCTTTTTAAGTCCCATTTTCCAGAATATTTTTGATCCAACGAAACCGAGACAGAAAATTTAATATTCCCTTAGAAGTATCTGTTTGATAGCTGAGTAGAGGAAAAATCCTACTTTTGAAATATGTCCCCTTAGCGCATATTATAGGAGGGAAGTATTTTAAAATGTATTCCCCCGCCATTACATAATGGGACACATGAAAAGATTTCAAGTTAGGCACACTAGAAATCATAGAAGTAATAATTTTGATAAAAATCAAGACTTTCGTCCCCGTATGTCACGTATTGCAATGGGGACGTACTTTAAATATGTGTTTGCCATTTCGCAAAGAATAAATGAATTAATCACTATCCAAGGTAATGGAGCGCCGAAGGCGCGACCATAGCGAGTTTGTTTTAATAGCTAGTTTTAATATATGGCTCCCTAAGAAATGTCTCAAGAGAATGTGGCCCTCGAGCCTTATGAAAAGGAGTAGCCCTATTTTAAAACATCATAGCTATGAGGGCTTGGCGGAACGTTAATAAATGTTGTATTTTGCGATTGTGACGGATGGTACCGTTATTTAAAAAAAACGATGAGAGCCACATGTGGTGCTTCCAACGCTCACAAAATATGAATCCCTTGCTCTACAGCAAAAGCCACTCATCATCGACGAGATTGCCTTCCCCCACCCACTCCTGACATTTTTTTCGAGCAGATGTAACCAGGAGGCAAATAGCCTTGAAAATAAAATACTGGAACCAAAAATGTAACACACAGCATCCAACCATAGCCTCTGCTTTTTGTCCTCTCTCTGCCCTTGAGAATGAATCCACGTATTCACTGGATTAGAATCTATTCTAGCTAGTCCCCCCTTTCTCGGGAGTCACCTTCATGATTTCAGAACTGGAAAGTAAGGATGAGCATTCGGTGGACTCAGAAGTCTTGGCGAAAGAATGAAGTGCATAAATTCTGGAGACTTTTCAACTGTGCAAGCCTATCACTTCTTACTCGTTGCAGTGCAATGAACGACCACCCAAGATCAGACCTTCAACCGTTAGATGACTTGAAGCCTGACAGCTGTTGAGGGCCTCCCATGATGCTGGTCACCAGAAAGGGAGCTTCTTCCATACAACTTGCCCATTATGCAAACTATGCGGCAAGACATTTTGAACGTTTCTTCCACGTGTACGTTTGTTAGCCAGTCGAAACGTTATTTTTACGCTTTTTCACCCTTCCAAAAAAATGCTGAATCTTCCATCAGGGTAAAAAGTGATCTTGACTATTTAAAACGAAAGCAAGAAAAGGAGATACACCACCGAAAATGTGCACATTTTATCCTAAAAGCCACAGGAAGCCATCCTAACCATAAAATTGGATCGGTTCCGAGGAATTTAAGTAAATAAAAAACTAACGGTAGAAGAAAAATTCCGGGAACCCGTGATTTGTCCCTTGTACATGGGAAGGGGCATTCCACAGGACGATTTTTTAAATCATTTTTTTTTTTCATTTCTCTGAACCGAGACATCTATGACGTAAGATGACTATGCGGAGATGTCCATTGAAAGAAGTCAATATCCATTTACTCCGTTCGAAGGACGTGGCATTGTGTCTCAGTCGTGGCAGAGGAATGGTTTCGTATTGAAAGGATGGGAATCGTTCTCCACGAAGTCATAAGGAAGATGCGACTCGGCCGTGATACGGCTAATAAATAGAAACTCTACACGTAAAATGGCACAGTCATCGGGCAAAGGGGCCTCTTGTGTCAACATTCAAACTAAGGCAGTCTTGGTCGAGAGCTTGTGGCGTGTGGACGTGCTGATGCTCTCGGGATACTTGGCCGTTCGTCCATAAGTTTTGCAGCTATCCCTTCTCTTAGCCAGAAAAGATTCCTGTACTGAACCCAGGCCATATTTCTTAGGGGTCACATGTATATTTGGTAGGCAGCGCTTAACTGTTTGAGTACCACCAACAATGGTTGCTATGTCCTAGACGTACCAGACCTTTGTTTCAGAAGACAAAGACTATTGATTCGGGGTCAATTATATAACCAGTGTCACGCCGTCACCGTGAGAGTTTCTCTAACAAAAGTGGCATCGGCCCAATCGGTTCGAGCGCACTGAAACAGTTAATAGTTGATTATCAATTAGTTTTGATCTACATGGAAACCATAGGGTTTGGATTAGAGTAGTGGGAAAGTGGGTGGGTGGTTTCTAGGAATAATACGATATCCACTACTACGACAGTAGTGTTTGGGTAATATACAGGCACAAATCATATTCAAGTGTGTGCGTTGTCGACGAAAGGGAGGGGTGGCAAGATGGGGGATGTTTGTCCTGAATACAGGGATGCCAGATTTTCTCCAGAGAAATGGCATCAAGTTTTGGAGGGGGAATATTCATAGCGAGGGGGAGAGGAGAATGAAATCAACGTAGAAATCAGGCCAGCAAAAGAAGGGGGGGCGGGGCGGAAGAGAGAACGTAGAGCATATAGTCATGCGAATCACGTAGTCATCGGGTAAAACGGCCCCGTTGCGGAGAGGAGTCAGCAAAAATGCCTGAAGTGTCAGCAGAGGGTTCCCTTCAAGGCCGCACGTGGCAAAAGACAAGTACGCGTATAAGAGAAGGAGAGTGAGCGAAAAGAAAGGTGGAGGGAGACGAATTTTTCTGAGAGAAGGCATCTTCGCGTAAAATCGGATATCGCCGAGACGAAAAGTATACCCCCTAAAAAAAATCACTACATTTGAGATAAATTACAAAACTTAGTAGCCCTACATCTCTGACTTCGATGGAGGAAGTTAGCTGTTAAACCGACAGATGCTAAGTAGATTAGAGTAACCAGAATCAATGGGTCGGGAACACGTATGCACACTTGAAGGTTCGGATATACGCTTCCGATGCGCTCGTATTTACAATAGGGGGTGTCCTCCCTGGCAGTCCCTTCCAAAAATGGACCCCACCAAGAGAAAAAAATTGATCGTTCTTCATATTCATGTTCAACTAACGAGTTATGACGTGACTCCCCAGTCACGTCAGACCTCAGATTCACGTCACGTTAGATTCCCCTCGAGCAACGAGTGCTTCACGATAATTATTTTTCTCAAGAAAAGAGCAGAAGTGCATTCGGGAAAAAAATTATCTTGACTTCTTAGTGCCTCAATGCCTCTCGGCTGCCGTTACCCACTCCCCTCAGAGGATTAGAAAGCGGGGGAGGGGGGGGGGCGCCTCGTACAGCGTTCATCAATGACGTCTGAAGAATCAAACTGACCTTGGCGCCGTAAAATTATAGGTGTCCCCTCCTTTTCTCAAAAGAGAGAAAGGTCAGATTTCCCGAAGTACTGCGGTATCAAGGATTCGGTAGCGCGGTTCCAAGTTTTCCTAATACCGTACAGCCCTACTCTCTACCATCCAATAACAATATTATTATGAAGTACCAGAGGGTTTTGTTATTCAGAGACTTTAATAAGCTAGATTTCAATCATTGGTCCGTACTGACTTATTCAGAGTTGCTTTATGAGATTCAAGGTCCTCTGTTTCAGCGGCAACCATTTGCACTAACACTATCGATTCCTGCTTAAGAAGTGGAAATAGGGAGATTCAGCTTATAAGGTAATTACCGATGACTGGAAGAAAAGCGAAGCGGTCGGCGAAGGATTTGCATAACTACATACGCGGCATACTTCCATGATTGGAAGCAGTTTTCACTCAGCTAAAGAAATTAGTTTCTCTTAGTGCCCTTTCTTCTCTCTTTGGGAGAGAAGTTTAGTAGGACTACAATTCTGGAAGCTCTGGGAATTATTCTAGGTCATGCAGAGAAACTTTACCCTTTGAAGTCAAAGACAAACTTCAGTAAAGTCAGTTAGCTTTACAAATATCATGAATTCCCTGATTAGGCACGAGAAGCAAAAACGGAGATCATATGCCCTAGGCGAACTGGAGGCGATGGACATTAGCTATATTGGGTTAACACTGAAACGGGAAATCAGAGTAGCCAGGAAGTGGAATTCCTCTGCTTTCGTCTTTTACTATAGATGCAAAGGGAGCTTAAGGTCTCTGACGCATTTCTTTTAAATCCAATATTTATTTAATCATCAAGGAGGATATCAAAAGATGAATAGGAAAATGAGAGCGGGGAAAGCGACGGGTCCTCATGGCATTCTAGCTTGCATTCTCCTAGAACAGAGGTTCTTAACCTTTTCGGGCTGCGACCCAAATTCCAGTTCGCAGGGCTGGCTCGGCGACCCATGCTCATCGTTCACTTGTGATAAATGATATGAGAAAGGTCGGACAGTCACTGGAGACTCTTGGCAACCCACTCAAATAGGCTTGGCGACCCAATTTTGGGTCGCGACCCAGGGATTAAGAATCACTGTCCTGGAACTAGGCGGTGCAGTAAAAAATAACAATAATCCAGAACAGCCTTTTGTTGACCGCGAATGAATTGGAAATTAGGTAATGTGGTACTAATCTTTAAGTATGGATCATCGTATAAGATTCTGTGAATGTATCTCACTCATCGGGAAGTCATCGCACGGGTTTTTGGAGATGCCATTCGCGTTTCAAGGTGCCATGATTTAAAGACCGGGTAACGAACAAAATGAAGCATGGGCCCATCTCCTTTGCGTCCTGAAAATCCTTGATGAACGACTTAGCGATGGTAAATTAGTGAATTTGAAGGTGATACGAAGATAGGTTTCTCAGGTAGAGGCGGGGAAGACACGGTGAGAACCAAGAGAAAAACTCTATCTATACTTGGATTCGCATCGGTCACAAGAATGAGGACGCATTTGCACATGGACCTTTGATCGAAGAAATTTTGTGGTTTCCGCCTACGTTGATCCATCAATCCATCATGCACATCAGCTTCATCTTCGGGATGCTTAACTGGAAGTGTTTCTTCAACTCAGGTTACAGGTGAAAATCGCATGTGCAAAGGTAGGGAGAGCGAAGCAGCATAATAATTCCCATCTTCTTTGCAACGTTTTCTTCGTCTGCGATTCTATGAGGCATAGCGTTGTCATGTTGCGGAATGACTCCAGACCTCCGACGACCAGAACTTTTTCTTCGAATTCTGTTGCGCGGATTTTTCCCTCCAGAAACTCGGAGACTCGTCTTATTATTCCGAGCGACTTCGTAACGCAATCAGACCTAAGACTACAAAAACCTTCCCATTACTCCGCACAAATCGCTCAACTCCCGCTATGCATATGAATGGGGCAGACACCAGGTAATCTCTTTATAAATTGGGAAAGTACACTCATGAAAATAACAGAAAAAATCTCCTGGTCCTTTGAGGTTTGGGGTCGTTCAGCTGCATAACAAAACACTGAACCTCGCATAGCTTCACACAAAGCTTCGAAAGGCTGAAAGCCTTCCAAACCTTGAAATGCGAATTAATGTACTGTCTTGTTCGCCTCACAGTCCATACCTTGCTCCGTGTGTCTTTCTTCTGTTCCCCGGACTGCAGAAATCACTTCAAGGAAAGCATTACGAAGTTGAAACCGACGTGCATTATTCGGTGACGGAATTTATAAAGTTGGCTGCCACAAAATTTCTTCCAGAACTGCTTTATCGAACTAGTTCATCGTTGAGGAAAGAAAATTTCATGCAAGTTCGGGAATCAATTCAAAAAGACAGTGTTGTAATACACCTTTTAGAATATCTATGTAAATATTTTCCAATTTAAATTTTCCCAGTAACTATCATTTCTTCGTTTCCTCTCGTATGCTTCGGAGCCTCAGGGACCTTGATGCCTCGGAACTTTGGTCATGTGGAGCACGATAGTTTTCCGAACATTATGGTAACAAGAGTACAAGAAGACAACTGGTTCCAGTTACGAAGGTCTCATGCTATACCTTGAGACAATTAATTTACTTTTTATTTTAGTCGGGTAGTGCGTACGTGAAAAGAGTTAAGTGATGATCTTGTAGTGACTTAGCTGTAAGCATTTATTTTTCAGTCGGATGACACGGCTTTAACAAAAAATTATATTTGGTATGGCATAAGCCTATCATAGCTCGTATCATCGATGAGCACTCAACTTTGACATTGGTAGTCAATACGTGGTAATAAGCTTCTCGTCCCGCTGAACCTATTGAACCTTGATCCTACAGTTATAGCCTCCATCACGCACGAGGAGACACGTCGACATGGATCCTCAGGCCTTCCTCACTGAAAATCGTGGAGAATTCCCCAAGGACTACGATTATGACATTCAGGCAACCAAGGCGTGGATGNTATTCTAGGTCATGCAGAGAAACTTTACCCTTTGAAGTCAAAGACAAACTTCAGTAAAGTCAGTTAGCTTTACAAATATCATGAATTCCCTGATTAGGCACGAGAAGCAAAAACGGAGATCATATGCCCTAGGCGAACTGGAGGCGATGGACATTAGCTATATTGGGTTAACACTGAAACGGGAAATCAGAGTAGCCAGGAAGTGGAATTCCTCTGCTTTCGTCTTTTACTATAGATGCAAAGGGAGCTTAAGGTCTCTGACGCATTTCTTTTAAATCCAATATTTATTTAATCATCAAGGAGGATATCAGAAGATGAATAGGAAAATGAGAGCGGGGAAAGCGACGGGTCCTCACGGCATTCTAACTTGTATTCTCCTAGGATAGTGGTTCTTAACCTTTTTGGGCTGCGACCCAAATTCCAGTTCGCAGGGCTGGCTCGGCGACCCATGCTCATCGTTCACTTGTGATAAATGATATGAGAAAGTTCGGACAGTCACTGGAGACTCTTGGCAACCCACTCAAAATGGCTTGGCGACCCAATTTTGGGTCGCGACCCAGGGATTAAGAACCACTGTCCTGGAACTCGGCGGTGCAGTAAAAAATAACAATAATCCAAAACAGCCTCTTGTTGACCGCGAATGAATTGGAAATTAGGTTATGTGGTACTAATCTTTAAGTATGGATATACGAACGATTCGAAAGCGATCAGTCGGTCAGTCTCGCTAGCATTCCATGTAAGATCAAGGAGAGCTTCGTGAGGGATCATCGTATAAGATTTTGTGAATGTACCTCACTCATCGGGAAGTCATCGCACGGGTTTTTGGAGATGCCATTCGCGTTTCAAGGTGCCATGATTTAAAGACCGGGTAACGAACAAGATGAAGCATGGGCGTCCTTGGGACGTCCATGGGACTCCTTTGCGTCCTGAAAATCCTTGATGAACGACTTAGCGATGGTAAATCAGTGAATTTGAAGGTGATACGAAGGTAGGTTTCTCAGGTAGAGGCGGGGAAGACACGGTGAGAACCAAGAGAAAAACTCTAGCTAATTCGATACTAGGATTCATGTATCAAGGGTAGCTTAAATATGAAAATAAAAGAGAAATCGCATCGATCACAAGAATGAGGATGCATTTGCACATGGACCTTTGATCGAAGAAATTTTGTGGTTTTCGCCTACGTTGATCCATCAATCCATCATGCACATCAGCTTCATCTTCGGGATGCTTAACTGGAAGTGTTTCTTCAACTCAGGTTACAGGTGAAAATCGCATGTGCAAAGGGAGGGAGAGCGAAGCAGCACAATAATTCGCATCTTCTTTGCAACGTTTTCTTCGTCTGCAATTCTATGAGGCATAGCGTTGTCATGTTGCGGAATGACTCCAGACCTCCGACGACCATTTCTTTTTCTCCGAATTCCGTTGCGCGGATTCCCCCCCCCCCCCCCCCCCCCCCCCCCCCCCCCCCCCCCCCCCCNGGGGGAGCCCCCCCCCCCCCCCCCCCGGGAAACTCGGAGACTCGTCTTATTATTCCGAGCGACTTCGTAACGCAATTAGGCGAAGAAATCTAAGACTACAAAAACCTTCCCATTACTCCGCACAAATCGCTCAAATCCTGCTATGCATATGAATGGGCAGACACCAGGTAATCTCTTTCAGAATTAGGAAAGTACACTCATGAAAATAACAGAAAAAATCTCCTGGTCCTTTGAGGTTTGGAGTCGTTCAGTTGCATGACAACACTGAACCTCGCATAGCCTCACACAAAGCTTCGAAAGGCTGAAAGCCTTCCAAACCTTGAAATGCGAATTAATGTACTGTCTTGTTCGCCCCACAGTCCATACCTTGCCCCGTGTGTCTTTCTTCTGTTCCCCGGACTGCAGAAATCACTTCAAGGAAAGCATTACGAAGATGAAACCGACGTGCATTATTCGGTGACGGAATTTATAAAGTTGGCAGTCACAAAATTTCTTCCAGAACTGCTTTATCGAACTAGTTCATCGTTCAGGAAAGAAAATTTCATGCAAGTTCGGGAATCAATTCAAAAAGACAGTGTTGTAATACACCTTTTAGAATATCTATGTAAATATTTTCCAATTTAAATTTTCCCAGTAACTATCATTTCTTCATTTCCTCTCGTATGCTTCGGAGCCTCAGGGACCTTGATGCCTCGGAACTTTGGTCATGTGGAGCACGATAGTTTTCCGAACTTTATGGCAACAAGAGTACGAGAAGACAACTGGTTCCAGTTACGAAGGTCTCATGCTATACCTTGAGACAATTAATTTGCTTTTTATTTTAGTCGGGTAGTGCGTACATGAAAAGAGTTAAGTGATGATCTTGTAGTGACATAGCTGTAAGCATTTATTTTTCAGTCGGATGACACGGCTTTAACAAAAAATTATATTTGGTATGGCATAAGCCTATCATAGCTCGTATCATCGATGAGGTCTCAACTTTGACATTCGTAGTCAATACGTGGTAATAAGCTTCTCGTCCCGCTGAACCTTGGATTGAACCTTGATCCTACAGTTATAGCCTCCATCACGCACGAGGAGACACGTCGACATGGATCCTCAGGCCTTCCTCACTGAAAATCGTGGAGAATTCCCCAAGGACTACGATTATGACATTCAGGCAACCAAGGCGTGGATGTACAGTTATAGCCTCCATCACGCACGAGGAGACACGTCGACATGGATCCTCAGGCCTTCCTCACTGAAAATCGTGGAGAATAGGGGTTCCTGATGCTAATACTGTAAGTCCGTTGGTTCCGCACCTACCTCCGCTTAACCTACGTTTTAACACGGCGTAAACACTAGGACATGGAGCATCCGTAGCAGCAGAACTTCGCTATGTCCCTAAATAAGGAGAAGCTGACATGCAAAGGACCTCTTGCCCTCTGGAACATCGGCCTCGCCGTCTTCAGTGTCATTGGAGCCACGAAAGTACTCCCCTGGCTCTTCTATGCCACGTCGGAGAAGGGATTCTACTATAGTGCCTGCTCTTCTTCGTGAGTAAAGTCGTGAACGACTACATTCCATTGTGAATCCAGCAAATTTCGTGCAATGCATTCTTCGTTCATATCGAACCATGAACGGTGGAGGGCCTCCTCACACTTAAGGCTCATAACCCCAGTTATCTCTGAAGTACCTCAGGTCAGTAGGAGCGCGATCATTCCGTGATAGAACAAACCACTCTGATTCCTCCATCTAGGATGGATTTGGAAAGAAATCCTTCCAAGTATTGAAAGGCTCAGGTTCACTTAACTTAAGGTGGATCAGACTATGGATGTGTATTGTTTTCGAGGCAAGGAGTGAAAGGAAGACGAAGAATCATATTACCATTAAAAGGAAATAAAGATTAATAGTACGCGCTTTCGAACACACCATATAAGTTACATTTACTTGGGAAGTCACGCAAAAGAGACGCCCTCAGTACTCCTCAGGTAAATTATGTTTCAAATCATATGCATCTTAGGCGATGGCAAGAGGTTGTGAGGGAGAACTTCATAAGAGAGGAAAGGTGGCAAGACTAGAAATGAAATTAGGGGTGTGAGCCGGTACATTTGGAGAAAAGGGCGCTGAAAAATGTATACCCAGGTTTTCCATAAGATCACAGATGCGCTGAAGAAGGGACACCTTTGGATAATCACTGAAAGTGCTGAATATTTCTTTCAAGAAATTTCACTTGAGTTTTCCGGCCAAATTTGTTGCATCTACATCTATACTCAATATCCACGTGTGGATGTGAAATGAGGAGTTCTTTGAGATGCATAAATTCGAAGCACTATTTAAAAAAATCACTCGACTAGGGGAAAAGCAATTATGGGCAGCATATGAGTGAGATGTCCCTTCATTGTGTGATACGGATTTTCTAGAAAAATGAGGAATTTGATTTTTCATAAAGATCGGGTACGGAAGTGTGCCTTACTAACCTTCATCCTTTACAGTTCACAACTACTGGGTTGGAAAGAATGTCTTGCAACACTGCGCAAATTTGTCAAATTTTCATAACTTTATTGAAATGCAATTTCAGTCTACAAAGTAATGACCAGTGTTGTCTATGACATCTTCCAAACGCACGGGTAACTGCTCGATGCCCTTTGCCCAGAACTCTGGCGATTGCGAAGCGAAGAAACGACCGACATCATTTTCGAGCTGTGCTCGATCGTCGAAGGCCTTGTCCTGCAGGTGACTCTTGAGGGCCCGGAACATGTGATAGTCGGAAGGGGCCAAGTCCGGAGAATACGCTGGATGGGGAAAAACTTCCCAGCCCAGTTCCGAAATCGTCTGGCGAGTCATCTTCGCAACATGTGGACGAGCGTTGTCATGCAGAAGGAGAACTTTGTTCCGTTTGGGACGCTCTTTTTGAATGACGCCAGCCAACTTCTGAAGTCGAGCAGCGTAGACGACGGCAGTCACAGTGGTACCGGTTGGCAGTAGCTCATAGTACGACATTCCTTCTGAATCCCACCGACAGCAGAGAAGAACCTTCTTCACGTGGAACCCTGGTTTCGGTTCATGTGGCGGCAATTCTCCTCGTGGAAGCCACTGACTCTTGCGAGTATGGTCGACGTAGAGGACCCAGCTCTCATCTCCAGTAACGATTTCCTTCAGAAGGTCCTTTAGTGCGGATGAAGGAGCAGTGATTCGCAGACACCGATACGGCTTGCTTTGTCAGAGTCGCCGAGCCGATGAGGGACCCATGTCGAGTAAACCTTCCGATAGCCGAGGTCGTTCAGATGGTTGCCGATGGCCATATGGGTGACTCCAAGTGTAGTCGCCGATTCGCGAGTGGTGGCGTTCGGCTTCGCGTTGAGGGCGTTCCGCAGGGCTTCGTCATCGACTGTAGATGGATGTCCTGAGCGTGGTCGATCTCCGAAGGTCGTCTCGCCAGATTCGAAGCGTTTGAACCATCGAGACACCGTGGAATAGTGGACGACGTTGCCCT